>ONZH01014409.1:0-79534 GCA_900303285.1 Rhinella marina
GGGTGGCTCACCTGCTACCTCATCTAACTTGGTCACTTGTTGGTGTCACTGCCATGCTGTGTCAGGCTTATGCCTGCATTGTGTGGCTGGGGATAGGAGAGCAGTGCCAGCATGGGCATGGGTGATGGACCTTCGTTGCACCTAGTTGGGTGCTTCCCTAACATGTGATGGGCATGTGCCTCGCCTTTCTTGGTCTGGGTGAGCACAATTGCCATGAGGGTAACCACCAGGCTGTTGCAGGAGAATTTGGGGTAATGGTGGGATTAAGCAGCCTTAGAGGCATCCATGCATGCTGCCCCTGCTGTTTCCTGTCCATTTCCGTGGTGTTTCCATCATTTTCTGATGTTTCCAGGTTTTCACCCAGCCTTCCCTAGGCAGAGCCTTGGTCCCCTGCCAAAAATGCTCGAGTTAATAGCCAAACAAAACTCAATATTTATTACCCTGATTCTGTAGTTTACAGAAACACCCCATTTGTGATCGTAAACTGCTGTACGGGCACACGGCAGGGCGCTGAAGGAAAGGAGCACCATGTGGTTTTTGGAGGGCAGATTTCACTATAAAATGAGATAATATGACATTGCCATGTCACATTTGAAGATCCCCTGATGCACCCCTAGAGTAGAAACTCCAAAAAAGTGACCCCATTTTGGAAACTACGGGATAAGTTGGCAGTTTTGTTTCTCCATATTACACTTTTTGTGAGGCCAGGTAACAAATAATAGCCGTTTTGGCACCATTTTTATTTTTTGTTATTTACAATGTTCATTTGGCAAGTTAGATCATGTGCTATATTTATAGAGCAGGTTGTTACGGATGCGGCAATAACAAATATGACTACTTTTTTTGTTGTTTGTTTCAGTTTTACGTAATAAAGCATTTTTGAAAAAAAATATTTAGTGTCTCCATATTCTGAAAGCCCTAGTTTATTTTTATTTTTTGGGCATCTGTCTTATGTAGGGGCTCATTATTTTCAAGATGAGATGACGGTTTGATTGGTACTATTTTAGGGTGCGTATGACTTTTTGATCGCTTGGTATTAAACTTTTTGTGATGTAAGGTGAATAAAATGGCTTTTTTGACACCATTTTTATTATTTATTTTTTTTACAGTGTCCACCTGAGGGGTTAGCTCATGTGATATTTTTGTAGAGCAGGTTGTTACGGATGCGGAAATACTTAATATGTCTACTTTTTTTATTTATTTAAGTTTTACACAATAATATAATTTTTGAAACAAAAAAAAATTATGTTTCAGTGTCTCCATACCATTGTTGCAGTTGATAAAGGCTCAGGAGAGCCAAAACGCGTTCTTATATGCGACAATAAAGAAACTGAGATTTGCAATTGAAGACAGCAAAGTGCCGGGTATTTATTATCTTTGCTTGTTGGAGGCCTTGGCTAACCACGTGCACTGCTGCAAGGGAGACCGGAGTGCCGACCAGATATTACCTATTAGTGTCTCCATAGTCTGAGAACCATATATATATTTTTTTTTTCGGCGATTGTCTTAGGTAGGGTCTCATTGTTTTGCGGGATAAAATGACAGTTTTATTGGTACTATTTTGGGGTGCGTATGACTTTTTGATTGCTTGGTATTACACTTTTTGTGATGTAAGGTGACAAAAAATGGCTTTTTTGACACCATTTATTTTTTTACTGTGTTCACGTGAGGGGTTAGATCATGTTGTATTTTTATATAGCAGGTCGTTCCAGACGTGGCGATACCTAATAAGCCTACTTTTTTCTATTTTTTTTTATATTTAACACAATAAAAAGCATCTTTGAAACAAAAAAAAATCATGTTTTAGTGTCTCCATAGTCTGAGAGCCGTAGTTTTTTTATTTTTTATTCAATTGTCTTATGTAGGGTCTCATTTTTTGCAGGATGAGGTGACGGTTAGATTGGTAGTATTTTGGGGGGAATATGCTTTTTTTGATCACTAGGTCATGTGATATTTTTATAGAGTTTGATTAGTTCCATAAGAGCTTTAGCGGCCTCTTGGGCAGAGAGGTGCTGCTCTTCTATTGATCAAATTTGTAGGGCTGCTACCTGGAGCTCTCCAAATACATTTTTTAAGCATTATAGATTGGATCTTTTGGCTAGTCAGGAAAAAAGTTCTGCAGGCTGTGGCCCTTCCCTAAAGTCATCTAGTTTAGTCTCACAGGTGCTGTCATGGGGCGTGATGGAAATACATAGATAACTCTTATCGGTAATCGGTAATAGATGCACATAGCATTGATATATGTAGACAGTTATACATTATGGTCACTGTGCGAAGTATATGAGGTATTAGGGATTGTAGCTAGGGTTAGGCTTAAGGTTAGAGTTACTATTAGGGTTACTACTAGGGTTTGGGGTTAGGGTTAATATTGGGATTATGGGTTTGTATTAGTGTTAGGGTTAAAGGAAATCTGTCACCAGGATAATTGCTATTGAAGTAAAGCCATGGCCTAATAGCACTTAGTACCTTGTTTCCAGATGTGCCTTTGTTTCAGCAATTGATGTTTTCTATCTTTTGAAAATCCAGTTTATTTGGTACCATTAAGGTGCCCAGAGGGGCTTCACTCTTGCAGGAAGGAGCCCAGGCACGCCTCCTGTTAGTGCCCAAGCCCACCCTCATGCTGGGAACAGGGAAAAGGGGGCAGGTTTATGGCTTGAATGTGATGTAGGAGGGGTGGGTGGACACATTGTGGTAGAAGGCGGGCCTGGGCTTCTTCCTGCAAGAGTGACGCCCCCCTCTGGGCACCTTACTGGCTCATTTGTATACCAAATAAGCTGGATTTTCAAAAGATAGAAAACATCTATTGCTGGAACAAAGGCACATCTGGAAATATGGTACTAAGTGCTATTAGGCTATGGCTTTACTTCAATAGCGATTATCCTGGTGAGAGATTTCCTTTAATATTAGGGTTAGGGGCTATGGTAAGTATCAAGGTTAGGCCACTCTGTTTACTGACTCCAGAAGGATGACCTCCTTTTAACTACTCTATTCTAGTCTCCACCCCGCAGTTCTTTTATATTCAGGGGATGAGGGACCTTTCATGATGTCATCACAGGTCCTGCAGCTGCATCCTCTGCTCCAAGGATTTACACCAATATCAGTGCAGTTCATTTACTCTTAAACAGTTCAGGGCCTATGATGACGTTATCACAGGTCCTTTAGCTCTCCAAGGCTCCAAATTGCATTAATGATGCAGGTTTTGCATTATCAGTGCAGTTAATGTAAAGTTATGTCAGACTCCCAAGTGCCCCCTGGCACTCTGATGCCTGAGGCAGCTGACCCCCACGCTGTGCCACTGGGTGCAGAACCTTTGGCCATATCATACTCATATGTCTTACATCAGCACCAGAAAGGAGGAGGGCACAGCCCAGAAGAAGGCCATAGAGTAGGAAGAGGACACAGACCGGAAGAAGCTGGACGGGGTTTCCAGAACCAGAGGACCAGTCTGTGTAAGAGAGGGTGTCACCATGTAAGCAATAAGTGAGTAAGTTGGTTGTCACCAGGAGAATCAGTGTGCTAGAAAAGGGGCATTCCATGGAGAGCAGTGACAAGGTGGAAGGGCATTATGAGTAGCAGTGTGTGGGGTGACCATATAGAGTCGTATGTTAGAAAAGGGCCACTGTAGTGCAGCCACCTGCAGCCACCTGCATCATGCCTCTCACTATTCCATACTATTTTGGGGCCCCTTGGCTCTGTTATTCAGGAGAACTCCATACACTCAGGAAATTCAGTGATAAAATGTTGGCCACCTTTAAGCTGGATCCAGTATCTCAGGACCAGAAAGTGGAAGTACTAGTTGGCCTGTTACAGGGAGCTGCGCTCCGGGAAGTCCTGCCTCAGCCAGAGTGAAGAACAGCTAAGGCTACTTTCACAGTTGCGTTGTTAATTCCGGTACTGAGATCCGGCAGAGGATCTCAATACCGGAATTAAACGGATCCATTTTGATTTTGCACATCAGGACGCAGTTGTGTGAAATCAAAACTGAAAAAACGGAGCAGGCACTAAATACATTGAAAGTCAATGGGTGACGGATCCGTTTTTTTAGGAGACTAACATTGACTTACATTGGTTTCAGTGCCGGATCCGTTTTTTTTCAGTTTTCATGACAGGACACAATATTACAGCTTGCTGCAGTTTTGTGTCCGGTCACAAAACTGAAAGTTGCAGGAACGGCAGACATCCTGATGCATCCTGAATGTATCTCTTTCCATTCAGAATGCATGGGGACAAAACGGAACAGTTTTTTTTCCGGTATTGAGATCCTCTACCAGATCTCAATATCGGAAATCCGCAAAGCAAGTGTGAAAGTAGCCTTAGCAGATCCTAGACCGACTCAGTACCACCTCCGAGCCAAACAAGACTTTGAAAGAACAGGGAAATATATCAGTGATGGCTCACTCGCACCAAGGATATGGAATAAGAGGGTGCTCTGTCTGGACTGGAACACCCACCCAGGAAATTTGAGGAAAAAACAATAATATAGTAGGCAGGCACTCCTACAATCTGGGTTACAGAGGATCCTATTTTATTCAAATCTTAAAATATTAAAATGCAACAACATATACCTTTCTCTGAAAGGGTTAAATAGCAATACCGTCCTTGAGTGCTTGGATATACTACTGTCTGGCTGTGAAAAAAATTAGTTGCATAAAACACACTGACCAATTGCGAGGGCACACTATGATAAGAATGATTTAAGCAGTTCCAAGAGCGCACAATCATAAATCACAACTTAAGAAGATGCGGCTTTCTTTGTAAGGGTAAATGTCAAACCCGTCCTTAAGTGTTTGAGATCCAGGCGCGAAGTCCGAATACACTACTAGCTGGCTGTGCAATAGAAAGGATTGGATGGCATCTAATTTATTGCATAAAACATACTCAGCAGTTACGAAAGCGTACTATGATACGAAGGATTAAGCAGTTCCGAGAGCGCACTATAATGATAAGGAAAGGCGCGCTATGTCAGAAAAGAAATGGGTCCTGTTATATCAATATTTGATGTCAACTTGTTATATCAGTATTGATGTCAACTTGTCCAATATATTAGTGCTTTCACAAGGTGTACATCATGTTATTGACTGTTATTCACTCCTTGTCTCGTATTGTCCAATTCATACATGGGGTAATATACTCACTATTTTGGAGATCTTCTCGGTGTTCGTGGTGGTGAGTAATACAACACTTACCCCATAGGCACGGTAGTGCGTCTGGATTCCTAGTCTTTAAGTGTTGCAGTAGACTGCATATAATGATATCCCACCTGTTCCTGTTAGCGTGCACACTATTTTATTAAGGATCCAGCTTCATACATATGGGGAAATGTTGTCCATAGTTAGGAAACCGCTTCCTTTTATGAGATGTATTCTGTCTTTATCCTCATTCAAACACAGTGTTGTGAGGATATTCCCGTGGTATAAAAAAGCTGTTAAGATGGTACAGTATTGACTTATAGTTCATCTATAGCGTCCTTGTAATATCAGTCTGCAGTGGATTTTAGGCGGTAGATTCAATCAAAGACCGCCATATGCGTTTCAAAGAGCTCCCTCTTCTTCCTCAGTGGCCATGAGGAAGAAGAGGGAGCTCTTCGAAACGCGTATGGTGGTTTTTGATTGAATCTACCCCCTAAAATCCACTGCAGACTGATATTACAAGGACGCTATAGATGAACTATAAGTCAATACTGTACTATCTTAACAGCTTTTTTATACCACGGGAATATCCTCACAACACTGTGTTGACAATAGTATATCCAAGCACTCAAGGACGGTATTGCTATTTAACCATTTCAGAGAAAAGTACTTAACCCTTTCAGAGAAAGGTATATGTTGTTGCATTTTAATATTTTAAGATTTGAATAAAATAGAATCCTTTGTAACACAGATTGTAGGAGTGCCTGCCTACTATATTATTGTTAAGACTTTGAAAGACTTTGCCCTGTCCCTCCAAGAAGCTTTGCGGGCTGTTATGCACATAGATCAACTTGAAGCTGAGGGACAGGATCAAACCTTCAGTTTATTACATAGTTACATAGTTAATATGGTTGAAAAAAGACATAAGTCCATCAAATTCAACCAAGAGAGGTGTCCTGGTCAAATCCCTGAAACGTCAGCTGAAGATGCTGTCAGCTCAGCACTCGGATACTCTGTTCTTGGATTTTAAGGAGCATCCTGCGGGAAAGTCGCCAATCTGAAACCCCTGAAGACAAGAAGGTGTTGCCTGTTCTACGGCCTGCTGCCCAGGGCCACATAGCCGAGCATAGGGCTCAGGCACCCATCCCAGATGCCGTCGCTGCCCTGACTGCTCAGGTCCCAAAGATCCAGCCTTTATTCTTAGATATGTGGGTGCCCGCCCCATGGTTAAAGTTTGCATCAACGGAGTGATGTTTCCTGCTTTGATTGATATTGGATCCCAAGTGGCTACCATCCGTCAATTTGCATTCGGAAAATGCCAGAGCGGAACCCACCTGACACAACCCCTGGAATCCTGGCTACACATCATAGCTACCAACGGCCAACCAGTACCTATTCGAGGGTATTGGGAGCCTACCTTACAGATTGGAGATACCGAACTCCCACAACAAGGGGTAGTTGTGATCTGGGTCCAGGAAAATGACAATTGTCCTGGGGATGAATGTATTCAGCAACTGTTAGACTGAGGTGCTGAAGAAATCCCTACCGACCGAACTCCGGGTAACTCAACATATCATACAACAAAAATTCAGCAATCAACAGGGTGAAATCTTCCATGTCCGCAGCAAGGATGCTCAGCCTTTTAAGCTCCAGCCTGGAGCAGAGACCCTGATATGGTGGAAGGCCTGCATCGGTATCCGAGGTCGGGATTACCAGTCCCCCGTGGAACCCTTACATCTACAAGATCATCCCCTTGTCCTGGCCACTAGGAGCTTGGTCACCATGTCACAAGGAAAGGTGACCCTACGCTTGGTCAATCTAAGTGATCAAGCTGTGGAATTAAAGAGGTACTACCCAGTGGCCTTTCAATATCATGTCAGTCTGTAGGATATCCTGGATCACCCTACTGCTGCTGCATAACAATCGCTCCAAACAGTGGAAGCAGCCAAAGACCCTCCTGAGCAGCCCTGCTGGGCCAAACTACATGTTGGAGATGCCACAAGCTATACTGAATAGATCAAATGTGTGCTGGACTTAGCCAAGGAGCACCACCAATGGTCAAACTCGCCTAATACAAGACACCATTCCAACCAGCACTCATCTTCCAATCAAAGAGAGTTACAGGCTGGTGCAGACAAATTAACCCTTACACTCCCAGCGCCGTACATGTACGGCGCTGGGGCGATGCGGGCACATGGCGCCCGCTCGCAAGTGCGGCGGGCGTCATGGCCGGCAAGTCTCTGCTGTTTCTAACAGCAGAGACTTGCCGCTACTTACCTCATCAGCGGCGTCTTGCTGGGTGTTTAGATGCCGTGATCATCTAGTTGCGTACGCTTCTGGGTGGTGTACAGACGCCCCGAGTGGCCAATCGGGGTGTTTGTACACCATATGAAAACTGTAATCCTCGCTGGTAAGGATTACAGTTTTCAAAGTGCAATTCTTATTCTGGCCACTAGATGGCAGGCCAGGATAAGAAATGAGCAATTCTTCGATTTATCTCAGTCTAGAAAATCCCTGATTGCTCATAAAGAAAAAAAAAGCCACAATATATGAGCTCATATTTGAGCTTTAAAATAGTAAAAAAAATTTAAAAAATGTTAAAAAATATATAAAAAATAAAAAATATATAAAAGTTAAAATCGCCCCCCTTTCCGTATAATTAAAAAATAAATACCTAAATAACAATAAATATAGACATCATGGGTATCACCGTGACAGAAAATGCCCGTACTTTTAAAATATAAAAAAAAAATTCCAATACGGCGAATTGTGTGGCGGAAAAACGCATCCAAATGGCGATTCGCCATTTTTTGTCGCTTTTTTTGCTAAAAAAAATTAAATAAAAAGTGATCAAAAAGTCCTACATACCCCAGAATGGTATCAATAAAAACTTCAGATCGCCCCGCAAAAAATGAGCCCCCATACAGCTCCGTACACATAAATACCAAAAAGTTATAGGGGTCAAGATATGACAAGGAAAAAAAAAGAAAAAAAAAAAAGAGCAACTTTCTAATTATTTTATCAAAACGCAGGAAAAACTATACATATTAGGTATTGCCGGATTCATACTGACCAGTAGAATGAAAGTAACGGGTCAGTTTTAATGCACATCGAACGCTGTAAATAAGAAACCCGTAAAACTGTAGCAGAATAGCGTTTTTTTTGCAATTTCACCTGATTTGGAATTTTTTTCCCGATTCCCACTACACCATATGCAATATTAAATGGTGGCATTGGAAAGTACAACTTGTCCCGCAAAAAACAAGCCCTCATACAGCTATGTGAACAGAAAAATAAAACAGTTATGGCTGTTTGAAGACAGGGAGCGCAAAACGAAAATGCATAACCGAAAAAACCTCCGGGAGTGAAAGGGTTAAGGAGTCTCTGGCATTCCTGGGATCTGCTGCTTATTTCTCCACATTGGATCTAACCAGTGACTATTGCCAAGTCACCATAGCATCTGAAGAGAAAACGGCTTTCGCTACGCCAATGGGTCTGTTCTAGTTCAACTACAGGCCATTTGGGCCGTGCAATGCCCCTGGGACATTTCACAGACTCATGTAGTGATGTCTGGGGCACAAAAACTTTGAGACCGCATTGCTGTAGCTGGATGATGTAATTGTTTACTTCAGGATCTACAAAGATCATTTGCAGCACCTGGCTTAGGTGTTCCAGACTTTGGCCCAATATGGCATGAAAGTAAAGCCTTCAAAGTGCCACCTACTGAGCCCCAAGTGAAATATTTTGTACATGTGAGTGCAGAGGGCGTGAAACCGGACCCTGATAAGATAGCTGTGGTACTAAGCTGGCCAGCTTCTAAGACAGTCAAAGAAGTCAAGAGCTTCCTCAGATTTGCAAGTTACTACCCGAGATTTATCCTGCACTATTCTCAAATTGTGGAACCTATCCAGGAGCTTTTGAAAGGTCATCCCATAGGCTGTCAGAATGCTAAGATACTGGTAGAGTGGAATGAAGAGAGAGAGAGACCACCAGTTCTGGGTTACCCTGATTATGGCCTGCCACTCTGCCTCTGTACTGATGCCAGTAAGAAAGGTTTAGGAGCCGTATTATCTCAGTCACAAGCCGAAACTGAAAGGGTCATTGCCTATGCCAGCAGGTCTTTACAAGAGCCAGAATGGAATAACCAGAATTATAGCTCTTTGAAACTGAGTTCCTAGCCTTGGTATGGGCTGTAACTGAGATGTTTAAGGATTATCTGGCGGCCACACCTTTCACTGTCTACATCGATAATAATCCGCTGGCTCCTTTGAACACTGCACGCCTAGGAGCTCAAGAGAAGGGATGCTCAACCTGCGGCCCTCGAGCTGTTGCAAAAGTACAATTCTCAGCATGCCTGGACAGTGGTGCCCCAAAGAGATGCTAAGATGGTAATAAACATTTACCATAACAGGTCTGGTCATTTTGGAACCCACAATACAGAAGCCACCATCAGCCAGTGCTTCT
Source organism: Rhinella marina (assembly GCA_900303285.1). NCBI lineage: Eukaryota > Metazoa > Chordata > Amphibia > Anura > Bufonidae > Rhinella > Rhinella marina. Next base: position 9,594 of record ONZH01014409.1, read on the forward strand.
ACTGGATTGGCATGAGAACTGACATCGAAACCTGGTATCAGGAGTGTTCCAACTGTACTGTGGCTAGAAGGGAAAGACATGACCAGCGAGCCCACCTTCATTTGATAGTGAGTAGGAGTCCTCTGGAAATCGTGGGCATGACCACGGGAAACTGGAACCCAGCAGATCTGCGTACACTTGTACTATGACAGTCATAGACCACTACACCAAGTTTGTCATCGTGTACCTGTAAATGACCTAACTGCTAAAATTACAGCTGCTGTCATGTGGAAGAGCTTCATTTTCCTGTATGGGTGTCCTGACTAGATACTCACTGACCAAGCATCCGCATTTGAGTCTTGGGTGTTCTATGAACGTTGTACCCTATGTAACTGCAAAAAACTGAGGACCACCTCATATCACCCTCGGGGGAATGGGCTGTGCGAGAAGATGAGCCAGACCCTGATGAACATGCTCAAGGCTGTGCCACCTCACAAGAGGACCGAGTGACCGCTGCTTCTCCCTTAATTAGTGTACCTGTACAATAACACAACTCATTGCTCCATCGCGTACACTCCATACTACCTCATGTTCGGAAGACATGGCCGCTTACCTGCAGACCTTACCTTGGATGTCCCTGCACTATACTCAGAACCACTCCTTCCCCAATCTGAGTGTGTCAAAGAGCTTCAGCAGTGCCTGGAGGATGCCAAAGAAATAGTGGACTCCAAAATAGAGAAGGCCCAACAATAACAGGACTTTGATCTCCATGCACATGCTGAACCCTTACGACCAGGAGGCCAGGTCTGGCTCAGCAACAGTCACCCAGTATTAGTTACTGGGAGAGCAAGCCATATACAGTGGTTGCCGTCCCATCATTGTAGGTCCACAAGATCCCGAGAGAACATAAAGGTGTTCAGCGAGTTCATCGCAACTGGCTCAAGAGATGCGTGCATGAACCCAAGCTGCCATTGTCTCCAAAAAGTGAGACTCCAGCAGAGTTGCCTTCCAAGCTTGACCCCATGGTTTCTCTAGCCTCATATCCAGTTCCTGATGCCAGTTGCGGAGATCACTGCTTCTACAGAACCAAGTCTGATTGCTGATCCTCCTTCACCAGTCCCAGACTCTATCTCCGCCTCCAGAGACTCTGAAATGTCCTTGTGGAGTTCCCAACAGACCAACAAGGGTAAGCCACCTGTCCGTTAACGCAGGGGCCGCACAGGGTTTGGCTGCACAGGGGCCCAGTGCGGGAGGGGAGCCCATGAGAGGTTCGGTGGCATGGAAGAGATGAGCGCTTCTATTGTGGAAGCGCTCATCTCTCTATAGTAATCTGTATCGCCATCCTCCGGACAGCGATACAGATAGATGCTGCGGGGCAGGGGAGGGAGAGGCGTCTCCCCTGCCCCTTTCTCTGATAGGCAGCAGGCCTAATGCCTGTAGGCTATCAGAGGACAGTGCAGGCAGTGCCGCCTGAGCTGTACAGCGCGGGACACAGGCCGGAAGAGGCCTGCATCGCCTGGCTGAAAGCGGCAAGGAGGTAAGTATAAGTGTTAATTTTTTTTTTATTTACGTTTTACTAGGGGCCTATCTGGACATCTGCTGGGGGCCCTACGTTAAGTACTGGCACACATGGGGGGCACTATAGAGGAGGAGCACAATGGGGGCACTATAGAGGAGGAGAAGGAGCACTATGGGGGGCATATTTTAAATACTGGCAGACTGGGGGGGCCCTATGTTATGTAATTGCACACATGGGGGGCACTATGGAGGGGGATGAGCACTATTGGAGCCCTATCTAAATACTGGCATACATGGGGGGGTACTATGGAGGGGGATGAGCACTATGGGGGCCCTAGCTAATATACTGGCACTCATGGGGGGCACTATGGAGGGGCAGGAGCACTATGGGGCCCTATCTAATATACTGGCACACATGGGGGCACTATGGAGGAGGAGGAGCACTATGGGGCCCTATCTAATATACTGGCACACATGGGGGGCACTATGGAGGGTCAGGAGCATTATGGGGGCCCTAATATACTGGCACACATGGTGGGCACTATGGAGGGGGAGCAGCAATATGGGGGCTTTATTGTACACATGGGGGGCACTATGTTATGTAATGACACACATGGGGGGCACTACGGAGGGAGAGGAGCACTATGTATCTCCTGGCTCTGCGCGTTAGCACCAAACACCCTTTTTCTCTTTAGGCCTTCACATAACAGCTATAGTTATAATGAGAATAAATTACACATATGTGGGCTGTATTTACTTATTAGGTGACTTCTGTAGGCAATTGGTCACACTGGATTTTATTTAGGGTTATCCGAGTACAGGGGGCTGAAAACAAGTGTATAACACACTTTTCAGATTTTTATTTATTAAACATTTTGAAAACCATGTATCATTTTCTTTTCACTTCACATATACTTACTACTTTGTGTCTGTCATATAAAATCCCCCCAAAATACATTTACGTTTGTGTGTGTAACTTGAAAAAAATGTGGAAAAGTTTAAGGGGTATGAATACCTTTTCAAGACACTGCATGTATATATATATATATATATATATATATATTTATATATATATCACATAACCCAAGGCCCTTCTCCCAAACACAGTGCATGCTATCCAACTGTAACAAACAAAAAACTTTATTTATTTGAATTTGCTGAGATGTTTCTGGTGCATGCACAGATAACTCCTCATACAATCAGTCAGTAGATTTATGATGGAATGGAGTGGTGGACACTACCGTTCCATATAAAAGGAAGATTCTGTGAGCTACATTCTAAGGATTGCTACATTCTAAGGATTCAGTCAGACGCCCCACAATCACTGTTCCTGTGGTTGGATCATAAATGCCATTGTAAATATACCCTGACTTTTCGGTTAGTATATATTAATTGAATTTTTTATTTTTATTTTAAGGTTCCGGAAATTTAACATTTTAGGTACACACACAAAAGTCATGAACATGGAGGAATCAACAAATGGATGTCTAGCAGCAGAATTTAGGCATTTGGTAAGTTATCTTGAAATCCAGGAATATTACAAATACTGTTTTGATTTTATATAATATACAGTTGAAACGCATTAACCACCTAACTGTTCTGCCCAAGTCCAGCTTGGGCAGTGTGAAAAGTAGCTAACTGGAGGGGGAAGGGCTGCTTTAGATGGTAATATCTCCTCAATGGTAGCAGCTAGAAACATGCAATTGGTCTTGTATGAAAACTGACAGTCCAGGCTTTAGAAAATGACAACTAAAGTCCAAGAAACAGAGCAGAAATCACTGTTAGAAATCAAGTTGGGAATAATCGCGAGTGAAACCTGTTTTAACTTTAATTTTCAACTGCATTCACAGCATCCTGAATTCTATCAGTGATATTTTTCTCTGTCCTGAACATATTGCTGTCATTTTGATATTGTCTGAAAGCATTGAATGTCTTCTTTCAAACAAGATTAGTTGCATCTTTCTAGCTACTACCATTCAGGAGGTAGCAGCCCTCCCCCCTCCAGGTAGCTACTTTTCCCACTGCTGGAGCTCCACTCTGGCAAAACAGATAGTGGGTTAAAGGGGTTATCCAATCCTATAAAAAGCCCCCCCCAACATGCCGGGCCGCCCACACTGAATATACGTACTTAGCTGGGCCCTGCTCCCTGTGCTGCTCCTGGTCCCCACACCATTGCTGCTGCTGCTTCTCCTCGTGCATAGATGAAAACATCCGGTGTTGGTAGGGAGAGGCCAATGGCAGGCGGGAATGGGGACGAGCCTCCCTAGCCCTTTATAGGATTGGATAACCCCTTTAATGTGTACACCTAGACAAAATAAAAAGTACAATGCAGATCTAATTTTTCTTGTTCAGAAAGTACTATATTTTTTGCCCTATAAGACACACCTAAGTTTTAGAGGAGAAAAAAAAAATTTCAGCAGACCTCAGACCCCAATAAAACTCCCCAATATTAATCAGACCTCAGCTGAAACCCCCAATGTTAATCAGATTTCAGATCAGACCCCCAATGTTAGGCTAGTTTCACACTAGAGGCATGGTCCTCCGGCAGGCTCTTCCGGCATGTGAACAGCCTGCTGGATCCGTGCTGCCGCTAGTCATGTCGTAGCTTTATTCCGGCTGCCTCTTGACATGTTTGTCATGCTGCAGTCGGAATTCCAGCCCGCCCCCATTATAGTAAATAGGGCCAGAGCAGAGTTCCTGCGCGCATGCACTAGCTCACCTGCCAGAACATCCTGCCGGAGGACCATGCCACTAGTGTGAAAGTAGCCTTGATCAGACCACCAATTTTAGTTTTAAAAGAGTTTTATTAAAGACCATATTACACGATATTGAATCAGAACATATAGCGAGAGAGACCTTCCGCATAAGACCAAAATGTAATGAGAAATATCAGCATTATAATGGGAAAAACAGCAAGAATGACAGATTCAGGATAAACTAAAAGAAAAAACACAACAAACAGAGGTCCAGAACATTTCTGATGCATAGGTAAGTGCAGGAGACAAAGTGGAGTCAGGGGACAAGGCTAGGGAAAGGAGGCCAAAAAAATCACAATGCCAAATGATAAGGGGAATGGGAGCAGGATATCCACTTTTAGCAAACTGGTGTAAAGTAGAACTGGCTTAGTCACCCATAGCAACCAGTCAGAGTCCTTTCATGTTTTTTCTGGTCCTTTGGAAAATGAAATGTGGAATCTGATTGGTTGCTATGGGCAACTAAGCGAGTTATATTTTACACCAGTTTGATAAATCACCCTCTGTGTATACAGGAAACGAGGAGGACATACTACCTTAATTTAAGAATCATATCTCATACCCAGAGGACTTTCTCCTAAAAGAAAAACAGTAGGAACCGTATGAAAAGGGATGCCCAAAAAATCTGATATAGCGGAACAACTGTTCTCCCAAAAAACGTGAACAGTGGAACATACCTACCAAATGTGATACATAGATCCTGTTGCCTTAAACCCTCGAAAACATAATGGAGAAAACGAAGGATATATTCTATGGAGATACTGATGCACATATGTGCGATGCAACAGGTTCGCCACTTCAATAATGGTAACTGGATATGGAGATCCTCTTCAGAGTGTATCATAAAGGGTCATTTACATTAATTACCAAGGGAATTAAACAGACAATAAACATAAGAAATAAGACCCTGTCTTTGAAAAGAATATAATAGATGTCTTTCAAACAGAGAACAGAACAAAAATCATGTGACCTGGAACCCCAAAAAGAGAGTATTTGTGATAGTCTAAACTGTTCTTCGGTTGGTGATGAGAATTTATCCCTAAGCTGGGAGGCAGACAACAGTCTACCATCCCGCAAGAAGTCATGAAGATAGGTCAGATTTTTAAAAATCTTTCATGAAAATGAAATAGGATGCATATCTAGCTGTTAAATAATATGACACTATTTATGGGGACGTGAAGTCCTATATTTGAGGTTTCCATATATGACATTGTAAAAGAACATACATGTGTAAGACACACCTGGATCTATGCTGTAAATTACTGAAAGAGACAGACTGAGAAAGAGGTTCCTACCCTTCAGCAATGATACTTTATGGACTTTCATATTCACATATAGACAGGTGTATTAATAGGAAAAATAAGTATGTGTTATTAGCCGTTCTGCGATGAATTATACATTGTCATACAGTTATTTTTCGGTTGTATTAATAGGAAAAATAAGTACGTCTTATTAGCCATTCTGCAGTGAACTGAAATTATCAGACAGCCATTTTTGGGGTGTGTTCATTTACATTTAATTCATTTCTTTTATTTTACATTATGTCAGACAGACAAGTGACAGACCCTTCAAAGGGAATGGGCAGTGGGCAAAATGTTTATGGCACAGGCATTAGTAGCAGCAAAAGAAGTGGGGTGGCAGCAGGAGTCGCAACGATAGGCCTGAGCTTCCAGTGTCATCTAGCGGCCGTGTCTTCGACTTTGTCGTAAGTGACATCAGCCAAGAGTCATTTGGTTCCTCTGTCACGATGCTTAGTTGACATGGCCCGGGAGCAGGCCCTGTGCCCTCACCTGTCCTCAACCTGCCTCTGTCATTTTCTGTTCCCTCAGCGCGAGAAGTATTATATGCCGTAGGCTCGGCTCATTCAGACCCTACTGCCCAGCCAAGATCTGGAGGAGACATCGACCGCTTTCTGTGGTAGGCGGGCAAGTAGTGATGATGAGAGCTGCGTGGGAGCTGGTGTTGTGAGTGGTCAGGCTCCTGGCCCTGAGCACTTGAGGGGGACATCAGTAACGTACAGACAGTAGTGGATGATGATGTAGCCGATTACACTTGGGAGCCAGGTGAAGAAGGGGCTTCATCATCATCATCATCATCATCAGGAGAAGAGGGTGGCAGCTTGAGGCGCGTGAGGCAGTGGCTGAGCCAGCAAGGTGGTAGCATGGCCATGAGTCAGCAGGGTGGCAGCAGTGGGAGGTCGGGAGCCAAAGTGCCTGGGGTAGACCGCCTGCTTCTCAGGAGCCTACCTGCCCGAAAAGTAGGAGGGGAGGAGGGAGGAGACTATGAGCCCCACCTACCAATGACTCATGTGACACAGGCTACACCACAATGTTACCCTAAGATGTAAGTAATGGTACATTCAGACCTGGAGTTGCCACACCTCCAGGTATAAATATTCAAATACAATCACAGAAAAAAATGTGGTCTAGAATGGCAGAAAATTGCTCAGACCCCATATGCTGTTGCGCATATCAAACCGGGGGAGCAATTCCTGCACATGTGGTCCGTTGCTAACAACAATCCCCAGCAAAAATTCATACAATGGAGGATGCCTGCAGCGGACCACATGTACCACAAAACCATCCTACACAAGGTAACAAATTGTGTGGATGTGGCGAACTATATAATCAAACAATCACTAGTAAAGGTGCACTGCGGCGGTAATGCAATTGACAATATATGGCTAAACCCTCACACTGATGTTAAAATGAGACTTTCGCCAATATATTCTTATATCAAGAACATACCGGAGCCCGAGCACCGCGTCAAGGTATCTCAGAGTGGCTCAGGACCTAGCGCTAACCTACCTTGCCATATGGGCAATTGCGGAAGGAGCATATAGGCCGACGCACAGCAACCTACTCCTAGTTATCTCCAGTATGAAATCACACATACAATGGGAGGAGGGAGGAGACTATGAGCCCCACCTACCAATGACTCATGTGACTCAGGCTACACAGGTGCACCAGACTGTTACCATAAGATGTAAGTAATGGTACATTCAGACCTGGAGTTGCCACACCTCCAGGTATAAATATTCAAATGCAATCACAGAAGAAACGTGGTCTAAAATGGCAGAAAATTGCTCAGATCCCATATGCTGTTGCGCATATCAAACCGGGGGAGCAATTCCTGCACATGTGGTCCATTGCTAACAACAATCCCCAGCAAAAATGCATACAATAGAGGATGCCTGCAGCGGACCACATGTACCACAAAACCATCCTACACAAGGTAACAAATTGTGTGGATGTGGCGAACTATATAATCAAACAATCACTAGTAAAGGTGCACCTGGAGGTGTGGCAACTCCAGGTCTGAATGTACCATTACTTACATCTTATGGTAACATTGTGGTGTACCTGTGTAGCCTGAGTCACATGAGTCATTGGTAGGTGGGGCTCATAGTCTCCTCCCTTCTCCCATTGTATGTGTGATTTCACTCTTGAGGTAACTAGGAGTAGGTTGCTGTGTGTCGGCCTATATGCTCTTTCCGCAATTGCCCATATGGCAAGGTAGGTTAGCGCTAGGTCCCGAGCCACTCTGAGATACCTTGACACGGTGCTCGGGCTCCGGTATGTTCTTGATATAAGAATATATTGGCGAAAGTCTCATTTTAACATCAGTGTGAGGGTTTAGCCATATATTGTCAATTGCATTACCGTAGCAGTGCACCTTTACTAGTGATTGTCTGCACCTAGTTTTCCTGGGCAAATGGAGTCACACAGGGGAGGAACTGCTCTGCGTCCTTCATCAAGAAATCGAATCCTGGCTTTTTCCTCGACAACTCAAAATCAGAACCATGGTCACCGACAACGGGAAAAACATGGTGTTGCCGTGTGTCAAGGAGGTCTAAGCTATGCGCCCTGCAAGTGTTCAATCTGATTGTAAAGAGGTTCCTGAAGTCTTCCACCCATCTGCAAGACATCCTGAAAATGGCCAGAAAACTGTGCATGCACTTCAGCCACACTTACATTGCAAAGCAAACCCTCCTTGAGCTGTAAAGGCAGAATGGCATTCCCCAACATTGGCTGATATGCGACGTTTCCACCCATTGCAACTCCACCCTCCATATGTTGGACTAACTATATGAACAGAGAAAGGCCATAAATGATTTCTTGATGATACACAGGTACTCCCCTGTGTAACTTCAATGTTAGCCAGTGGCAGCTCATGCATGACACCTGCCGTTTTCTTGTGCCCTTTGAGGAGGCCACTTTATTTGTCAGTGGCCAGAACAACAGGATGAACAACGTCATTCCACTGCTTCATGTCCTGGAACAGATGCAACTAAATCTGACTGGCCAGGGGACAGGAGACTTGTCGCCTGCATTTCACAGTCACATGAGCCCTGTGGGGGCTGAGGTAGAGGTAGAGGAGGAGGAGGAGGAGGACAATCGAGCACAAGCAATCCATAGAGAAATGGGTGTTGTCGCAAGTGACAGGAGAGGAGGAGCAGGCAGAGTAGGAGTAGGAGAAGGAGCTACAGGGCGGTGAGGAAGATGAGGCAGATGACCCAGACACCGTAGCAGTGGAGATGGAGTCAGGGAGTCCCTCTGAGTCACTTGTGCAAATGGCCGGATGCATGCTCAGTTGCTTGCGTAGTGACAGCCGAATTGTCATCATTCTGCAGAGGGATGACTACTGGCTCTCCACCATGTTAGACCCTCACTACTGGTCCAGAATGGGGGCCTTTTTTCCACCCGCTGAGAGGAAGGACAAACTGAACTACTGTCGTGACATCCTATGTAGTCAGTTGGCTGCTGCCTATGTGCGCCATTGCCAATCCTCACACAGGTCTCACCGGGGGGTGCCCTCTATGCTCCTGTTCCACTGCCATGACTGCTGGGGGAGTGTGTGTGTGTGGGGGGGGGGGTGGCAGCTCCGTCAGCAGCAACTTAAGTCTAGAGTCGCTGATGAGCAGTTTTCTTCACCCGCCTAGTGAAGAAACTACTCACCAGCATCAGCAGGTAAACATGGAGCAGAACCTGAACCAACAGGTTGTGGCATACTTGGACTGCACCTTGCCACCCCTTATCGAAGATCCCCTGGACTATTGGGAAGCCAAACTTAATTTGTGGCCGTTACTGACCTAGTTTGCCGTCGACAAGCTTTCCTGCCTGGCCAGTATTGTGGCATGAGAGCGGGTGTTTAGTGCTGCGGGGGCCATAGTTACCCCAAGGAGAACTCACCTGTCCACTCAAAATGTGGAGAAACTGACCTTTGTGAAGATGAATCAGGTATGGATCAGCCAGGATTTCCACACACCAGTGCTTGATGCCTCAGATTAGATCATCCATTGTGCCACACCCCAACTTTGTTAAAAGAGACCTGTTTCTTCTGGCTACCTGCTTCATCTACTATTCTGATGCTGTCACCCGCCTGATGCCACACACCTGCTGCCAGGTGATCCTACTGCCACTCACCATCTTCAGATGGTACTGGTATTGCCCTTCACCTCCCCACTCTGTCACTGGGCCACTCTGTGGTCTCCTCATGCTGCTGCCACCTCACCAATCTGTCACTATTTTGCATCAGAATTGGCTTATGATTTGGTAGCCAAAAGCAGGAGTGGGTACAAAACACAGAAGACATGCAAATATTTCATTCATGTCATCTCTGTTTTGGAGATCCACTCCTGTTTTTTTTTTTGTTTTTTTTTGCCTCTGCAAAGCAATGCTGATGCATTACTGACAAAATGCTGACCGAGTGAAGGTGGATGCTCAACAGACATGCGCTCTTTCACTCTATGGTAGGATGTTGTGCTTCTACATGGTTCTTTATACCTGGCGCTAACACTGACCTGTAAGGCTGAGTTCACACTTGAGTTATTTGGTCAGTTTTGGCCCCATAAGTGAAATGTGAAGTGATTCAAAGAGAAACACCTGTTACTGACTCAAAGTATTATTTCACTAAAACAGCAGACTCCCTATGCATGTTTATGCAAGGTACAGTGTTCTATACCACTGTACAGGCTCTCTGCAGCCAGGAAATAGCTGTTTTTTAATGCGATTCGTCACAAATAAATTCGGATCGAATTGAGTCTTTTTTGGAAAATTCGGCGAACCGAATACCGAATATCTCCAAGAGGAGGCTAGTTCCTTTTCGTGTTGTGATTTCAACACTGGAATATCGCATTTCCATTTACTAAAGGCTTTGGCTAGGGCAGAAGGTTGATAGGACGACAACATCCCATAGAAGGAGTAAACCATCCTACTATGTTCTGCCTGTCTGGCAATTTTCTCCACCTTGCCATAATCCGGCTGTAAGGGACCCAGTCCAAATTGTGCTTCACAAGCATGCCGTAATTGAAAGAACCTAAAAAGGGAGGAGCGTGTTAGGTTATATTCGCTTTATAGGGCATTGTAAGGTATGCTGTGTAAGATATTTAATACCTTGTTGAGGACAGAATTCAAACTCCGATAATGATAAAGCCACTACAAAGGAGTTCCATGCACTGACCACCCTCGCCATAAGGGAAGTAAAATGGTGCACTGGGTATCTGCCCGCTCTTTATACCAGATTCGTCAATGCCCCATACAACCCCAAAAGAGCCGCTTTCAGTGCCACTGCAGGGTTGCTTGAGTCTGCTCTAATCCACCAGGAGGCATAAGTTAATTGTGTGGCTATGTAATACAAATACATATTGGGGAGAGCTAAACCGCCTGCTTTATAAGGGGCCCGCCTAGTATCCCTAGCAGTGCGGGGAACCGAATGAGGCCACAGAAAGGGGGTCAATAGACGGTCAAGTGTTTTAAAATGAGCTCTCTGTAGAACCAAGGGGCTGCTTTGTAAAGATACAGCACCTTAGGCAGTAGGACCATCTTGAACACATTAATACGTCCTATGATGGATAAGGGCAGAGTCTCCTAAGTCTTCAGTTTTTGTGAAACATACTTCATAGTCAGTGTTAGATTGATTACAGAGAACTTGGTGACATCCTTGTGGACAACTACCCCCAAATATGTAAATCTGCAGTCTACAATCTGCAGGGCTGACAGAGGAGAAATGGAATGAGTGCTGATTAGTGTTGAGCGAGCATGCTCGGCACAACTCGCTGTTCGGCTGAGCATGCCTACGCTCGGGTCCGCTCGGTGTTTGGCCGAACACCTGGTGTACTCGAGCGCAATGCTCGAGTCTCTTCCCTGCACTGTAATGTACGCTAATGCGTACGAATTTGTATGCTAATGCATACGCATTTGTAAGCATTTTGTTCGCTAATGCGTACGCATTGTGCGCTAATGCGTACAAATTCAGTTAATTAGCATACTTTTACGAGTGAAAGGAGTAAAAGAGGATAAGTCGCGATTCTGACCTTTTTCTATTAACCAGACACCCTCCCCTCTTCCGAGCGGGGGGTGCCTAGTTTAGTCCCATTGACTAACATTATGCTCGGGTGCTCGGCCGAGCACTCGAGCAACCCCCAGTGCTCGGCCAGAGCACCCAAGCATACCAGCACAGAGGTGCTCGCTCAACACTAGTGCTGATATCATCCACTAGATAAAGTGACGATTTTCCCCAATTGACCCTCAGTCCAGAGTATAAGCCACAGTCATTAACCACTTGAAGTAAAGCTTCAAGAGAGGGGCCCACATCTCCCAAGTATACCAGCATATCATCTACATATAGTGATAGTTTCTCAGAGAGACCTGAAATTTCCCAACTTCGTATTCTAGAACATCTGGCAATATGAGCTGACAGAGGCTCAATTACCAGAGCAAATAGGAGGCGGGGCAGTGGACACCCCTGTCTGGTACCCTGCCTAAGTGAGAAACATTTAGACAGGTAGCCATTTACTCTTACCCGAGCCGTCGGCTGTAGATATTGAAGGTGTAGCCACATAAGGAAGTTTCTGGGAATACCTACTCCGTTTATTACCAACCACATAAAACCCTATTCAACCAAATCAAAAGCTTTTTCATTATCTAACATAGCAATAGCTCTGCAAACCACATTATTATAGGAGACTTGTAAGCTAGTTAAAAGGCATCTCAGGTTTATGTTGGTGGTCTTTCCCGGCATAAAGGCAGATTGATCAGTGCCGACAATAGAGAGGATGACAGATGATAATCGGAGGGCCAGGACATTACCCAGTACTTTTGCATTAGAGTTCATCAGAGAAATCAGGCAGTAGGAACTGCATTGGTCTGGCGGGTTACCAGAATTGTGGATCACAACTATGGTAGCTTCATAGAAAGACAGAGGAAGGGACTGATGCTCCAGCGCGTATGCAAAGAGTTTACACAGCTGCTGGCTGACTTCCTCTAATTGAAATGTGTACCATTCAACCGGGAAGCCATCTGGACCAGGAGTTTCACCCAACGCCATAGATTTAATGGCGGTCTGAATTTTGAGTGGTGAGACGACAGCGTTCAGTACCTGGCCCCTGATCAAGTGAGAGAATAATAATAATAATCTTTATTTATATAGCACCAACATATTCCGCAGCGCTTTACAGTTCAGGGATTCATGTAAAGACAATCATAAATAACATAGCAACAGACATGTCAATAATTACAACAAGTGGAATGAGGCCCTGTTTGCAAGAGCTTACAATCTATGAGGAGATAGTAAAAATGCTTGTTTTGTACAATGGTCCAGACATCTTGGGAAAGTAGGGGAGCAGATATAGAGCTGTATGAGCCAGTCACCAGCTAATATATGAAGTGCTTTTGGGTGTGGTGGAGAGTTTGGTGAGCAGAGCAGTGAACAGAGAGCACGGGTAGGGTGGTAGACAGAGATAAGGGAAGAGATGTAGGGGGGTGCAACCAGGGGCGTAGCTAAAGGCTCATGGGCCCTGGTGCAAGAGTTTCAGCTTGGGCCCCCGTCCATCAGTGCATAGTGTGTTTTCTTATGCGGCACAAGTGTCTTTGGGCCCCTTTAGGGTCCTGGGCCCAGTAGCGACTGCTACCTCTATAGCTACGCCCATGGGTGCAACACTGTGGAGAGCTTTGTGGGTGAGGACGAGCAGGTTAAATTGGATTCTATACTGGCATGGGCAACCAGTGCAATGACTGGCACAGGGCAGAGGCATCAGAGTAGCGGTTGGACAGATAGGTGACTCTGGCTGCTGCATTGAGAATAGATTGGAGAGGGGAGAGTCAGGGAAACAATGAGGGTTTTTGTTGTTTCCATACTGAGAAAGGGCGGATTCTAGAGATGTTTTTGAGGTGCAGGCGACATGAGCGGGAGAGAGACTGAATATAGGGGGTGAAGGAAAGATCAGTGTCAAACGTCATACCAAGACAGCAGGCATGCTGCCTAGGAGTGATGATGTGTTGCACATTGAGAGGGAGATTGGTAGGTTAGTAGATGGAGAGAACACAAGAACAGTTTTTGAAGATTTAGTTTCAGATAGAGGACATGATATTACAGACGGCAGAGAGACAGTCACTTGTGTTCTGTAATACAGCAGGGGTGATGTCGGGGGATGAAGTGTATAGTTGTGTGTCATCAGCATAGAGGTACTGGAAACCAAATCTGCTGATGATCTGCCCAATTGGGGCTGTGTAGAGAGAGAAGACGGCCTAGGACTGAACCCTGAGGAACCCCAACAGCGAAAGGGAGAGGAGAAGAAGTGGAGCCAGCAAATGACACACTGAAAGAACGGTCAAAGAGATAAGAAGAAAACCAGAAGAGGGCAGTGTCCTTTAGGCCGATAGACTGGAGGCATGGTGAGTAGGAGATGGTGGTCTACAGTTTCAAAAGCTGCAGAGAGGTCAAGGAAAATGAGCAGAAAGTAGTCACCGTTTCGTTTTGCTGTCAGGAGGTCATTTGTCATTTTGGTGAGGGCAGTTCCTGTCGAATGTTGGTTGCGGAAACCAGATTGTAATGGATCAAGGAGAGAGTGAGCAGAGACCTAGCCTAAGAGGAGCCTGGAGATTTCTTCTTCTGTGATTGGGTCAAATGTGGACAGTGAGCTGGAGGAGATGCGGGGGGATTGGAGGGGATCAATAACACTTAGGGGCTGGGAGCTGATTTCATGCCAGATGTTTTCTATTTTCTCTGTGAAGTAGGCAGCAAGGTCTTCAGCAGAGATGTCTGTGATGGGTGTCTGAACTTTAGGACTGAGGAGGGAGTGGAAAGTGTGAAAGAGTTTTTTGGGTTGCTGGAAAGTGAGGAGAGGGAGAGTGGAGGGCAGAGTTATAGGTTCTTAGCATGAATTTGTAGTAGAGGAAGTTCTCTAGTGTAAGAGTTTTTCTCCATATGCGTTCAGCACTCTTGGAGCAATGAGAGAAGGAAGAGAGACACCCTCAAAGAAACGCTTCACCTCACCGGTCGGTTGTGACACCTTACAATAAATTGAGCAAAAAGAGAAATAAAGAAGATATAAATCTTAGGCGTAGCAGCAAACCCTCAGACAGGAAATTAGTAAAACAGTTCAAAAACACTTCAAGGTATAGGCACATCAGGAACATGGCTTGCTCCTCATGCGGGATGCTGTCAATCTATCCAATCCAAATCCGCCTCCGGGGTCTCGAAAAACCGGGTTCTGTCACCATTATGGATCCATAGTTTGGACAGATAAAGCATCACATATTCGATCTCCAGGTCACGCAGATGAGAACAGACAGCTGTAAATTGTCGGTGTTGCTTCTGAACTTCAGTGGTGAAATCCAAAGAGGAAGAGATTTTTGCGTTCTTGTATTGAATGTCCTTCTTTTTCCTGGCCGCTGTAAGGACGGCATCCCAAGCTCTGTAGTTGAGAATCTTCATAATGAAAGGTCTCAGTGGGGAGCCTGGGGGCAAGGGTCTGGTAGGGATTCTGTGGGCCCTTTCCACCACAAAGCTGGGGGAGAGCACTATCCGAATCAGTTGTTCTGCGAATATTTCTAGGGTGGAACCTTCCACTCTTTCCGGCAATCCCAAGATCCTGACATTATTCCTTCTATTGCAGTTTTCCACATCCTCCACTCTGGCCTGCAATATTTTCACTTTGTACAATCTCTCAATTTGTTTATGTCATTCCTGAGACAGTTAATGTCAACTTGTAAATGATCAATTTCAGCGGTCAACGCAGCTTGACACACTGCTATAGCTGTCATTATCTTATCAGCATGTGGGTCATCAACAGTAGAGGCCGTATGTTCAGGCTCACTATCTGTCTGGCTCATGGTATCAACCAGTGTTTTAGACGGCGGCAGCGACATAGTAGATATGGTTTTGCGGCCCATAAGTATTGTCCACAGATAATATGAAACAGGGACTCCACTTAGAAGGGGTCAGGCAGCAGAGAAAGTGGGAGGCCAGCTATCTGTATACATCTAGGGGCTCGTTTCAGCTTCTGATGAACTTCAGCCTCCTCGGGTGGCTGCCCGAGGGCCTTAGCAATAGTCTCCTCAAGTTTCAGTCCCCCCCCCCCCCCTTGCAGGCAGCGACAGCCAAGGCGAGAATTCTTGTAGCTGCCGGACCATCAGCACACCGCTGTGGCTCCCATGTGGTGGAGGGAAAATGGCCTCTGAGCAGAGAGAGGAGCAGCACGCCGCTCGCCCGGGCCAGAAGCAGAGCAGTATTTCCTGCAGAGTCAAGTCACTGGTCTGAGGGTATGATGGGGATCCTTTTGGGCAGGGTAGCAGGGCTGGGCACCCCAATAAAGTCAGGATAAGCACAGGATGCAAGGAGAGCTCAGTCAGAAAGTGTCCTCACACCATGCCAGGCAATCCACGCCCCTGCCTCCCTATTTTTGATGGGTTTACCTGAAGCAGTGAGGAAGTCTCTGGCTTTCCAAATGGGCCCATAGCCATAAGCTATCCCAAATGATTCTACTTGGAATCAGTGTAAATGTTGGCTGTCTTTCCTCCTGCATATCTGCAAGCCATCTCCACAGCCTTTAACTGGGCAGACATGTGTGGTGGTAAAAGCTCTGCTTTTAGAGTCTCATACGTAGACACCACTGCCCAGCCAGTATAGTACCTGCCATCCTGGCCATACCTCTATCCATTCACAAAAAGCACATGATCTGGATTATCTAATGGCTGATCTACCACATGGTCAAACCCCGCTGTCTCTTGTGACGTCATCTACAAACAGTCATGAGCCTCTTCCTCTAGATTTGGAAGAAAAGTTTAAGTGCCCTAACTCTTCCTTCCCTCCTTGCTCCAGAGGCAACAGGGTGGCTGGGTGCAAAGTATTTCACCTTTGGACAGTAACATTGTAAGGCAACAAAATGGAACACTGCATTCTAAAATGGCGGGCAACAGAAAGATGTTTGGGTTGTACTTGCGTGAGGGTAGATGTAATCTCATGAGGAGCAAGCACTGTCACTTTGTGGTTCAGGATTATCTTAGAGCTTTTATCAAGCATGGCTTGTACAACTGCTACAGCTCTAATGCAGGAAGAGGCACCTCGGCCACAGGGTCAAGCCTGGCTGAATAATCTGCCACAAGCCATTGCTGTAGGGTGAAAACAGCTGAGGCATGGGTATTCACTTTTGCACAATGCAATCCGAAATCTAAAATTGCCAGCTTTAGGGCATAAAAAGCATCTACCACCTCATCTGTAAGGTGGAAGGGACTAAAAGACAAACAGTCATAAAAAGGCTGCATCAATCTTGAGGCATTGCATATCCAAGGTCTGCAATAAGAAACCTCAGTATCATGCTAATGATGTTACAGCACCGTGTGCCATCACGGGACACTGGATGAGATCGTTGCCACGGTGAGTAATAGTAACGATGTAAATCATGCATCGGCACGATCAATATCCAGATGTCTGTATCGCTGGATGCTGCTATCGTAGGCAATAGTTTGTGAGGTGAGCGGCCATATATATGGGGGCCTTGGTTAAGGATCCCCTCGCTGTTCAAGGCGCACCTTCTAATAATTCAGAAGATGATCACATGGAGAGATCGTGCAGAAGTAACCCCGGACTGTTATCCCATAAGCGTAAGATCGCTCTTATGATGTATTCCATCCCTGTGCTATTAGCAAATTGTATGAATGACAGATGCGCGGAAACAAATGTTTCGGCCCTTTCTGATTGGTTTCTGTCAGTAAAAGCCGGCACGGAGGGGTGGGGCGTTTCTTCATTTAAACACTGGCGGGAATCGCCCGAGCTACGGCCGTCATAGTGCCGGAGGCTCGGTCCTGCACTCACAGTATCCGCGGGGTGAAGTGACTATACGAGGGGTTTAAAGCTGCATGCACGCCATCAGAGGCGTGCAGCGTATCAGTATTCGAAAACCTAATTTAGTGTTATTCAAGATGCTCCTGATGAAGGGTCAGCAGTGTCTGACTTTGAAATGCGTCAAACACTGAACATCTCAGCTGTTTTTAGGGTATTCTTGAGATAGAACCTAAGTGTATATGAGCCAATTTAGCTTTAGTGAGCTCAATAGGTGACAGGGTAAGATGTATCTATAGGGACTGTACAGGCAGGTGCATATTTCTATAATTGAGGAATAGTAGTAGGTAGTGGGTCTAGTGCATGCTCAAGTGTAGTGGAGACAGAACTACTGGATGTGAATGCATGAATCCTATTCCCTATTCCCTGCCAGCCTGATTGTGGAATATAGTGGAGAGCCACGTAATTTATTTATTTTAATTGATTTTCTAATAAAGTAGTTTTTAACGTACTTTATTAAGACAGTAAGCAAATCTTATCCTAGTACGTATAACACAGTGTTATCAACGAGAAGTTAATCTGCAGTAAGAAGCAAGGCCCAAAAATATCCTCAGTGCATTCAAGTTTCTAGGTAAAGGGATGTCCTCCACAGCCTTCTTACGTTCAGGGGTGAGATGTTTCACCCCAGGTGAAATACAATGCTCCACAAAGGTAACACTAATGCAGCAAAACTGAAGTTTCAGACCATACAGTCATGACCAACAAAAAAGGACAGGAGTGACAGGGAAGCCTATACACAAATGTCCCTGGAGGGACAGCAGAGCAATAAGTCATCAACA
Source organism: Rhinella marina (assembly GCA_900303285.1). NCBI lineage: Eukaryota > Metazoa > Chordata > Amphibia > Anura > Bufonidae > Rhinella > Rhinella marina. The sequence continues at coordinate 27,745 of ONZH01014409.1, forward strand.
TATTGCAGGCAGGAGCACAACCTCCGGATGTGGTAAGTTCCAATCTGGCAAAACTTGTAACATGACTGCAATATACATACTGGGCGAGTTCTGGGTCCCCTTCACCAGTAGCACCCAGGTATACTGTTTACCCTCATGTATGAAGGCAAACAAATACCAACTGTTTGTATGTAGTGGTACTGAAAATAAAGCATTTGTCAAATCAATCATAATGAAGTGGGTAGAGGTAACGAGAACCTGAGCCAACAAGGTTTATGGTTTGGTTACAGTGGAGGTGTTAAAAACTGTGGCTTCATTGACAGCACATAGTTTATGTACCATCTGGTACTTAGTGGGTTTGCCCTTCTCATTTTTCTTTTTCACAGGGTACAAAGGAGTGTAAGAAGGGGATAGAATCTCCTTGATAAACCCCCTTTTTCAAAAAGTCTTGGACTGTTTGAGATATGGTATCTGTGCCATTCTCAAGGGATACTGTATCTTCCTGGGAAGTGGGGCGCCAGGTTTCAGCTCCACTTTCACAGGAGGAACTGAGAGCTTGCCAACATCCTTGGGTCCAGTAGCTCACAGATGGTCCAGCTGTCCCTCAAGCAGGGCTTCCTTCTCATCTTCTCAGAATACTGACACAAACATGGACCAGGGTGTTTTATCTCTAATGGCCACCAAAGTTCCTGGTCATTGAGGGAACCTGTTTAAAGTGACATCCTCCTGGTATGAGATGCTGGCATGTAATTTTGCAAGCAAGTCTGTACCCAGGAGGCAACAGGGGGCGCTGTCACTGACCAGCAGCCGGGCAAGGACTTCTTGATTAGGGGCAAATCTAACACGGATGGGTTCAGTTAAAGGGGAGTGTACTACTTTCCCATTCACTCCTACACAAGGATGGGTGTCCATGGAGATTAAGTCAGGGGAACATGTTTGCTGTGCACAACTGTCTTGGCTACTCCAGTATCAATCAAAAACGGGACTACTTCTTTATCACCCAGAGTGAGGGATATCATTGGGGCTGGACCTGAATGTTTAAGGCACAGGCAATACTAGATTGCCTGCTTCCTAATCTTGGTTTGAGGAGGACTGAGGAGGAGCGGCAGTGGGGGTAGCACTACTCTGCTCCTTGGAAGGGGACCAACAGCTCCTACTTATGTAACCAGGCTTTCCACAGTCATAACAGGCATCAGGAGGGGGGCACCTGTTTGCACAACTCCTACTCCTAGAGGGCGAATTCTTCTCCTGTTCTGATCTTTCTCTATCCCCTGGGTCCATAGAACACCACTTGGGAGAGGCAGTGATTAGTGTGTCCCTTATGGACTTATAGAGACCATCTACAAAAGCGGTCCATAAAATCCTCTGATGCATCTTGTTCCTTGTTTCATTGCCCATGCAAGCAAATAACTTTTCCATTGTCTCTCCCTTCTCTTGGGACATATCTGACAAAGTCACAGACTGAGCTGACAACCTATCCTACTCCAACAGGGGTTCGGGGTCTCACTGAAGGGGTAAAGGATGGACTAGTTTGATCCAATGTCCACATCCTTTACATACTAAAATTTGGCACCTCCGGACTGAATACAATGGAGGTCGGAGGAATTATAGTTGCTTGGTCTAACTTTTCCTCCTCACCTGTCTTTGTGTCATCCTCACTGTCCCCCAGCCATCCCCAAAAACATGGGTGTCTCTGGGGACAGTGATCCAGGCATGGTCAACACAGAATACAATCCTCTTGTGTGGTGTGGACGAGGAGCACCACACGTAGCACAACTCTCTAATCTGGGTTCTGGGTCCCGCCAACTCTGCAGGTCCATCCCGCAGGACCATGATAGGGTGACAGACTTACTTTTTCCTTTCTCTGTTAGGGAGGTGGTTTAATATTTTATCATGATAACATTTACAAGAATACTTTTCACTTTCTCTGTCTTTCTACCCCCTCCTTTATGTACTTCCCTTTGTACTTCCATTTGCTGCACACTACTTCTACTTCTCTTGCACATATGTTCAGTACACTAATACAACAGGCAAAGCAACAAAAACAAAGACAATGCAACCAGCCCACAGATGGAAACTGGATCCATACACTCACAAAGTACCCAGACTTTACTGATATTTTTGTGAAGCAGGTTAACCCCTTCGCGACCAGCGCCGTACATGTACGGCGCTGGGGCGATGCGGGCACATGGCGCCCGCTCGCGGGTGCGGCGGGCGTCATGGCCGGCAAGTCTCTGCTGTTTCTAACAGCAGAGACTTGCCGCTACTTACCGCCATCGGCGGCGTCTTCCGGGGTGACTAGATGCCGTGATCACGGCATCTAGTTGCGTCTAAACCCGGAAGCGTTCGCTTCCGGGTGGTGTACAGACACCCCGTGTGGCCAATCGGGGTGTCTGTACACCATATGAAAACTGTAATCCTCGCTGGTGAGGATTACAGTTTTCAAAGTGCAATTCTTATTCTGGCCACTAGATGGCAGGCCAGGATAAGAAATGAGCAATTGATGGATTTCTGAGTCTATAAAACCCAGAATTGCTCATAAAGAAAAAAAAAAAAAGCCACAATTTATAAGCCCATATTTGAGCTTTCTAATAGTAAAAAAAAAAAATAAAAAAAATGTTAAAAAATATATAAAAAATAAAAAAGATGTAAAAGTTCAAATCACCCCCCTTTCCGTATAAGTAAAAAATAAATACCTAAATAACAATAAATATAGACATCATGGGTATCACCGTGACCGAAAACGCCCGTACTTTTAAAATATAAAAAAAAAAATTCCAATACAGCGAATTGTGTGGCGGAAAAAAGCGTCCAAATGGCGATTTGCCGTTTTTTGTCGCTTTTTTTTCTAAAAAAAATTAATTAAAAAGTGATCAAAAAGTCATACACACCCCAGAATGGTATCAATAAAAACTTCAGATCGTCCCGCAAAAAATGAGCCCCCATACAGCTCTGTACACATAAATACCAAAAAGTTATAGGGGTCAAGATTTGACAAGGAAAAAAAAAAAAAAAAAAAGGGCAACTTTCTAATTATTTTATCACTATGAAAACGCAGGAAAAACTATACATATTAGGTATTGCCGGATTCGTACTGACCAGTAGAATGAAAGTAACAGATCAGTTTTAATGCACATCGAACGCTGTAAATAAGAAACCCGTAGAACTGTAGCGGAATAGCGTTTTCTTTGCAATTTCACCCGGTTTGGAATTTTTTTCCCGCTTCCCACTACACCGTATGCAATATTAAATGGTGGCGTTGGAAAGTACAACTTGTCCCGCAAAAAACAAGCCCTCATACAGCTATGTGAACAGAAAAATAAAGTTATGGCTGTTTGAAGGCAGGGAGCGCAAAACGAAAATGCAGAACCGAAAAAAGCTCCGGGCGCGAAGGGGTTAAGGACGCAGCGATAACTAACATGTATACTTATTTTTATTTATTTAAGTTTTACACAATAATATAATTTTTGCAACAAAAAAAATCACATTTTAGTGTCTCCATAGTCTGAGAGCCATAGTTTCTTTTTATTTTTTCGGTGATTGTCTCAGGTAGGGGCTCATTTTTTGCGGGATGAGGTGACGGTTAGATTGTTACTATTCTGAGGGGAAAACACTGATGCGGGCGTACGCAGCAGGGGTCCGGCTATCTGTGACTGCCGAACCCCTGCCGCTGACTGCCGAATGCCTGCGGCTGATCAGGTGGGCGCAGCTCCTGCACCCACCCGATCAACGCGCCGTACATATATGGCGCTTGTCCTTAAGTCACGGCAACCAGCGCCGTACATGTATGGCACGGGTCTTTATGGGGTTAAACAAATAATAGAAAATTATTTTTTTTTTTAAATTTAAAAAATAATAAAATACATATTTAAAGAATAAGGAGCTATAGTTTGAAAACAAAATACTTTAAAAATGATTTGTACAGTTCCCCCCCCAACTAAAACTAAAAAATGAGTTATAAGGTCCTATGTGTCACGTAAAATTATTTTGGTAGTCCAACAAATAAGAAGTTACAACAGATTGAACCACCACATGCGCTAAATCCCAAAAAAGTGTCACTTTTCAGGCCTGGTTATTAAAGTGTTAACAAGGAGTGCTTTCCCCACTAGTAAGGCAAAGTGCTTACTGGTTTTTGCATTGCGCCTGTAAATGGATTGGCAGGAAAGTAGTAATACTTACCTGATCCCCGCTGCTCTGGTCCTCTACGTTGCCCCTGCTGCCTACATCTTCCGATTACTGCGCTGTTTGCACCTGTCAGTGCATGGGCAGGGTCACATATACCGATCTAGTCAAAGATTGGCATCAGCACTGACATGCTGCTTGTGGCCACCTCACTGCTGAAGCCAGTCACTGCACTGCCAAGTGTAAACAGCACAGGGATTGGAAGATGGAGGCAGTGGGGAGCAGGTAAGTATAACTCTTCTGTTTCAGGGCTATGATGCAGCACAATATTCTGGACAATTAATGGGAACAAGTGTTCATAGGAACGATCGTATTTTCTATCTGGCAGGTATAATGGTGCCGCTGATCAGCCGATAAACAAGGGATCACTTGTTTGTCAACTGATTTGCATATTTTATCAGGATGGTAAGTGTATGATTATCATCAGCATATCTCCCTGTGTAATCAGGAATGGGCTACCAATAATCAATAAAACTAAATGAGGGAGGAATGACTGTAATAGTGATCATTCCTTCACAGTCACTTTGCATTGGCTTTTTTTTTTATTTGCGGCCCCTTGAAATAGAGCGATGAGACAATGCTGCCCTCAGACCAAAAAAGGTTGTGCACCCCTGCTCTAGAGTCTTTTCTGTTTAAAGGTAAACCATCAAAATATATTGCAGCAAAAAGTGCTAATATCTCCTGTGTTGAATGAAGGTGTAGGACTGCAAGTCCTGCAAGATTTTGTATTCTTCACTGGGATGTGGATTCTGCCTATGGTATTATGTCAGGTGAAAGGCTTCTTTGAATTTGGGCTACCTAATGCTGTGCTGTGCACAGGAGATATTAGAGCAGTAAAATAACTTTTTTTTCCTACCATATGAAGTCTTGAACTCTGACTTTGATTTCCTTATATTTCCTGCTTTGACAGGATATACAGTTTGTAAAAAGTGTGTGTGTTGTTGAATTATAGGAATATCAGCATCTGGTGCTTGGTCAGGTGTAGAAGTGGCTTTCTTCTCTTTCCCCATTGACAACAAATGCATGCTAGGTCGAACTGAGTTTGTATGTGTATGGGGGAGTTGGAAGAGGTAGCTGTCAACCAAACGATCATTCGCCCGACAGCTTTTAAAAGTGTATGGTCACCTATACTGTCTTTCCTATTAACTGGTCTAACTCGTCCTACTTTTCCATCTTTAGTTTCATTACTTAGCTCCAGGTCAATATCTTTACTTTCTTCTCTTGCCACTGTGCTATAATAAGCATTCTCAATAGTCCCTTTTTTGAATATTCTTCCAACATCTTTAACCATGTTGCCTTAAAGTGGTTACCCAGAAGTTTGATATTGATCAGCTATTTGAATAGGCAGGTGTGCTCACTGGAGCTTTGAGGAGCGCTATGGTCTCTTCACAGATTACCAAGCACAGCACTATACATTGTATAGCAGCTGTGTTTGGTATGGCAGCTCAGCTATATTCACTTGAAAAGAAGTAAGCTGCACCATGCTCCCTTCCCAATCAGATGCAACCCATCTCTAGTATAGAGCATGTACAAAAAGGTTGTTCAAGTTCTTCGTAAAAGAGGACCTGTCATCTCTACTGACATGTCAGTTTGGTCACTGTAATACCAATTCTGGAGCATCCATTCGTATGGCTCTCTGTTTTATCATTCTTGTGTTATGCCTACCAGAAGTTTATAAATAAATTGCCAGCAGTCTTCGTAAAGGGTGTACTGCTGGGTGTTACCAGTAGCAGATGTATCTGACTCTGTCCAATCAGTGCTTCTGGTGTCAGACCCCAACTGGTAACACCCAATCGAACCTTTACTGCATGCTGCTGGCAATTCATAGTAGAAATAACAAAGGAATGGCACTACATCGAGTCATAAGACTAGATGCTCCAGAATCATTACATGGGGAATGCATGTAGTTACTATAGCAGACATGTTAGGATATGCTCTTTAACTAAGGCCACATATTTGGCCAGTATTTTGCATCAGTCTTTATAAGTAAAACCCTTGAGCAGAACCTACAGAGAAAAAATATAATGTAAATATTTGTGCCTATTCTTTGTTTTGGACCTGCTTCTGGTTTTTGCTTACAAATACTGAAGCAAAACACTGACCTAAAGGTAGAGCTAGATGGTTGATTGAGAGTTGTTTTCTGCTATTCATTAAATGTTAATGATTAAAAATAGCTACACAGCCAAATAGCAAAAAGGTCGCAGGCAAGTCACATTCAGAAAGGTTGGCGTTACTAAGTGTGGATAAGCGTCATAAAAATTTGCAGTGATTACAAAATAATTTTATACGTTTCTAATATGAAATTTTATGTAATTGTCTTTTGTATGTTTGCCTTTAGCAACTAAAGGAGCAGAAGAATACAGGATGCAGAACAAATGAGGTGATGAATTGTTTTTCTCTTTCTTAAAGCAACATTATACTTTTGGAAATTGGTAGAGGTCTGACCGCTGAAACCCCACCAATTGCCAGGATGAGAAGATAGAAGCTCTCACATAGCATGCTCTCATTTCCTTGCTGCATGAAATGGAATTGAAATGGGCCAATAGAGTTCCTATTGAGCCTGTCTCGTTTCTATCACCTGCAGTGAGGAGAGAGAGAGCGCTATGTAAGTATTTCTCTCTCCTTGTTCTAGTCATCAATGGGGGTCTCAGCACTTGAACTCTCATGATTAAAACTTTAAAGAGGCTCTGTCACCAGGATGAACCCTATTAAACCAGACATACTGCCTGGTAGGGCTCATCATGCTGATTAAAACAATCCCTTTCTTTTGTTGGTAAGTTAAACACCTATAGATATATCTGTGTTTTTATTCATAGGCAAATGAGCAATTTGTGCACCAAGAGGCAGGACTGAATCATTTGGTCACTGCTTCGTAACACCCCCTGTGCTCTGCACACCCCCTTCTCCCCTTGATTAACAAGGATAGACATGCTGAGGACTGTATGTTTGGTTAAATAGGGATGATCCTGGGGACAGAGCCTCTTTAACAAATCAAATGTATCTCTTATATATTGCAAACTTTAAGGGGTTATCCAAGTTGTATTTATTGATGACCTAGCCTCAGGATAGGTCATCAATATCAGATCGGCGGGAGTCCGACACCCAGCACCCACGCCGATCAGCTGTTTGAAGAGGAGGCGCGAACCGTGCCAGCGCTGCCTCCTCTTTATTGTTTACCTGCTCGCCGTAACATCCGTAGCGGTGAGCAGGTGTAATTACACCTAACTGTCCAATTCATTTCAATGCGATGGATCGCTCCTATACAAGTGTATAGGAACGAGTTGTCCCATTTAAATGAATGGGACAGCTTCGGTGTAATTATACCTACTCACCGCTGCGTATGTTACGGCGAGCAGGTAAACAATGAAGAGGAGGCAGCGCTAGCACGGCGCACGCCCCTCTTCAAACAGCTGATCGGCGTAGGTGCCAAGTGTCGGACCCCCGCCGATCTGATATTGACGACCTATCCTGAGGATAGGTCATTAATAAATATAACTTGGATAACCCCTTTAAGTTTGTCTATACCTGTAGCCTTTTTAATTAATGATTGTTATTACATTCCTGGATTTTAATAGGAGCATTTAGAAAATTCACTTATTCATTCTTTAAAGGAATACAAAGCTTCAAAAAAAAAAACAACATAAAAAAATTAATTAAGTGTCCCTGATAGATATGCCCACAAGACTTTCAGCAAGACTACAGCAGCAAGCAGCTTTCATTTTTCTGGCACAGAGGGAGACCTTTCTTACCAGCCTCCTCCATCTTTGGCAGCAGACTATTTGGGTGCCTTAGCATTATAGCGCTGATCACTGAAATTCAGGAAAAATCAGCAGGAGTTAGCACCCAGTTACTATAATGTAACCTGTACTGCACTTAAAAGAAATGTTTCACAAAAAATTGTATCTGCCAGTTAAAACCAGATAATAACACGTATCCTTTTTATCTAATCTGTTTTTATTTTCTGATTGCAGATTTATTTATTCTGTTTTCTGAATATGCTAATGGGGAATGCCATCTTGTCCAAGTTGTTCTTAACAGCATTAAATAAAACATTTTTGTTCTACGGCACCCCCATGGGCCATAGACACAATGCTCAAGAGGGGACCTAATTGACTTCTATGGGAGAGTTTTCTAGGCATGATGTGTGACCTCTGCAGAGATCATTGTACAATGAAAGAATAGATAAGCTTTGACAATCATCTATTGTGAATGGTGGATCTTGTCTAATCTATACACAAAGGTGATATCTCCTTATCATTACAGACAGGTTTAGAATAGTATATAACTGCAGTAAAATGATCAGTACAGACCTATTATTAGGCTTAGTGGCCAGTGTGAAAACTACATGAATTTTTAGTTTTTGCTTAAATATAGATATTGAAATGGAAAACTAAAGCTAAAAATTCTTTAAAAACATGTTAAACATAAAAATGTGATTTAAACAATAGGTCATTTTGTGATAACACATTCCCTTTAAGGAGGTAGTTAGAGAAGCTCCCTTGTAAGAACTACACCAGGGGCAAACAAGGTTTATGTTTGTTGTGTTTATTCACCCTGTGTTCATTTCTTTCTTGTCAATTAAAAATATGCAGCAGAATTGTATAGGTTACCCAGATTTCCTAAAAGGCAAATTTGGCCAATTATGGGGTAATTTTTCAAGGTAGAGTTCCTGCTCAGGATTCCCCATTACAGCTCTACATGGCATGTTATTAAGCTTTCCCGGGACCCTGAAAGTCAAAATTAGACAAGCTATGGCACAATTTAGGATCAAGCAAGGGAATTTATCTCAGTAGATTTAGAATTCAGCAGTGCCTGTAACTGCTCCACATTTTATGGTTCCTGGGACTTCAAATGGCAAACCTTCCTAGCTAAGCTGTAATATGGAAATTTTGTCACTGAATCACCAGGCGAGCTTCTGAATAGCAGGTCAGACTAGTTTTTATACAATATGCTGATATTATTTAGTATAAATGAAGTATCAAGACCAAGTTTGGTCCCACAGTATCTAAACATAGGTTGTTACTAAACTTTCTAAAGTTTCTGAAAGATAGATCTTCTTAATTTTGCATTGAGAAAGGAAAAGTGCAATTACTACTTAAATGGAGTCTTTCACCTGTTTTTCACCTATATAACTAACAGCACTGCCCCACGGAGGAGTGCAGACACATCTCAGACATACCTGTGTGCACTGTGTGTCTGTATTCCATGTTGAGAAAAAAAACACTTTTATTCTGCAGGAAAACAGGTCCCAAGTGCCCATCTGAAAGTGAAACTAAAAACAGCTTTGTCTCCTGACTCGATTTCTAACAGCTATATTTTCTATCATTTGAAAGCTCGGAATGCCAGCTTTCAAAAAAAGTCAGAATCATTTTTCTTTCTGCTACCAATCCCAAGATACGAGCAGCTAAAGCAGCCATCCCCTCTTCAGTCTGGTTTGCAGCAGAGCTGGGCACTTGGGAGCTGTTTTCCTGCTGAATAAAAGTGCTTTTTTCTCAACATGGAATACAGACACAAAGTGCACACAAGTATGTCTGGGATGTGTATGCAATATAATGTGGTGCAGTGCTCTTAGTTATATAGGTGAAAAACAGGTGAAAGACTCCCTTTAACCCTTTTGGATACTGGATGTTTTTTCAGTTTTGTGTTTTCATTTTCATTATTTTCTGTGAGCCCTAACTTTTTTATATTTTCGTTCACATAGCTGTATGAGGGCTTATTTTTTGCGGGACAAGTTGTACTTTCTAATGCTGCCATTAATTATGGCATAAAATGTTGTGGGAAGCGGTAAAAAAATTCCAAATAGGGGGGAATTGGAAAAAAAACGCAATTCCTCCACTGTTTTACGGGTTTTGTTCCCATGGCGTTCCATTTGCGGCAAAACTGACCCATGCCCTTCGTTCTCTGGGTCAGTACGATTACAACGATACATGTAGGTTTGTTATGTTTAAATAGTGTAAAAATAAATATAAACTTTGAAACAAAAATTATTTTTTTTTACTTCGTCATATTCCGACCCCCATAACTTTTTTTCTTTACATCTACTGAGCTGTTTAGGGGCTCATTTTTTGCGGGACAATCCATAGTTTTTATTGATACCATTTTGGAGTGTGCTTGACTTTTTGATCACATTTTATTACATTTTCTTGGGTAAGAGAAGTAGTGAAAAAATGGCAAATCGGCCATTTTGACCCTTTTTTCTGTCACCCAATTCGCTGTATTGGAAATTTTTTTTATATTTTAAAAGTACGGGCGTTTCCGGTTTTATGATGTTTATATTTATTGTTATTTAGGTATTTATTTTTTAATTATACGGAAAGGGGGGTGATTTAAACTTTTTTTTTTTATATATATATTTTTTAACATTTTATTTTTATATTTTGTGATTATTTTAAGGATCATATATGACCATATATATAATGTTTTTTAATTTTTCATTTTGAGCAATCAGGGATTTTTAAAACTCCATTTTAAGTCCCCTTTGCTCATTTCTTATGCAGGCCTGCCATCTGGTGTCTGCACAACACCCGGAAGCGCGCACTTATTGGATGCCGTGATCGCCCGTGATCACGGCATCTAATGCCTTAAATTACCGTTCGCCGATATCGGTAAGTAGCGGCAAGTCTCTGCTGTTTGAAACAGCAGAGAATTGCCGGCCATGACGCCCACCGCATGTGCGAGCGGGCATCATGTTCCAACATCGCTCCAGTGCCGTACATGTATGTGCAGCACCTGAAACTATGGATACTGGAAGCCTGTGCTAGCATTTCTTCTGCGGTGTTGCTATCAGTGTGTGAAGAGTGGGAGAAGAGGGTTGCATTGACAATCCAACACAATGGGCAGCACTTTGAACACATTTTATAAGTGGTCAGAAACTTGTAAATAACTCACGAAAGAATAAAATTACGTTAAAACCAAGCACATCATTGTTTTTCTTGTGAAATTGTCAATAAGTTTGATGAAAGTTGGATCAAAATGGGCCGACTTCAAAATGGCCGCAATGGTCACCACCCATCTTGAAAAGTTTCCCCCCTCCCATATACTAATGTGCCACAAACAGGACGTTAATATCACCAACCATTCCCATTTTATTTAGGTGTATCCATATAAATGGCCCACCCTGTACTTTTTAGTTAACTGTTTTTTGTAAAAAAAAATGTTGGGATCTTCTGTTCTTTTCCAGAGATGAAACTTCATTCCAATTATCAAACCCTGATACAGCAAGGTTTATAGCTCTTATGATGAATGAATCTACTAGTACCCTGAATGATACCTCAGTTCATTCACCCATAATCTGCTCTCAGCCTTCCTTCTTATACCATTTTGCTCATTAACTAACATGTGAAGGACATCTAATTGGCTAGCACAACATTTCAAACCTACTGGTCATTTAAAACCTAAACTGATATTCCAATTGGTTGATTGTCTACTACTTTTTGGTGGTGTATAACTTAAAATGCGGAGGGAAAATACTTGTTCGGGTACTTCTGGCCTAGGTATCATACAATAGTCACCTTTATTGTAAATAGAAACTCCTCAGGACAGAAAACGTAATCCATTGTTCTAACAGTCAGGGACTTTCCGCTGACCTAAAAAAGGCCTGAGGTCTACATTTTTGCATTTGATTTAAACAACAAAAGATCTTCATCTCTCCTATCTCACCTCTACACATCAACTAGGAGTTGTAAATAGCTTCTAATTGTAACAATGTTTACCACCTGACTAAATGTACTCCAATATTAGATTAATGTAATGGCCATGTGTGAACATCATGTATAATACATATGTATGTGTATATATATATATATATATATATATATATATATATATATATATTCAGATCTTAATTGATTCACAACAAAATACACATTCTGGTATATGATAAAGTATCGCTGCTAGTTCTAAGCATTTTTCCCTTCCTTTCATCCTCTTACGTTGTTTTCTCCCACAGCAATACAATCTAAATTAACACATCTTAACATAAACTGCATTAGTAGTAATATTATAGGCATGGTTAGTAGTAAAGGGCGAGTATGGGTATTATAGGGAATGCTCGGCCAGGGCTCGTGAAATTCTTCTGTTATCGTATTAGTATTGGTTAAATTTTCTTTAACAAATTTCTCTAATTCCATAACTCTCCTATCATCTGTATTTAATAATGTGTCCAATTCAGTTCTAAGTGATGGCAAGTGGGGAAACCATTGCTTCCCAAACACCCAACTCCCTCAAATTTTACAGTATTTAATTCTTCTTTCAGTTTCTCTTTTATGTTTAATTACATGAAATGGTAGGTAGGTAGGTCTGGGGACCTTTTTCTCTCATATTGTCCTCTGTCTGTTTGTCTGCTATGATTTATGGAAACATTCCTATCTGAGTTTTGCAGAAATTATAATTTTCTTTCCTATCATGCCCCTCATCTCTGAATATTTTGGCTGCATCCACTGCAAAGATACCCTATCTGTTGTTCCTTTGCCACAAACGATATGCTCTTAACAAAATATCATTTAAAGGGAACCTGTCAGCTCCGAAACACCCCCTGAGCTAGAGTAAGCGGTGTATAGTGTAAGTGATGCTGAATCCGAATATGTAAGTTTTATCTTCATACTCAATTCCATTCTGACGCTGTGCTCCCACAAACCAGCAGTAAAATGCACTCACTGGACTCCAGTGCTCACTCACATAATGGAGAGGACTCAAAGAAGAGTCCTGTCAATGTATTTTACTGCTGGTTTGTGGGAGCACAGCGTCAGAATGGAAGTGAGTATGAAGATAAAACTTACATATTCGGATTCAGCATCACTTACATTATACACCGCTTACTCTAGTTCAGGGGGTGTTTCGGAGCTGACAGGTTCCCTTTAAATTGTCTGGATCTGGAGTTACAGACAGAATTCCATCTTTCACATCACTAAGTAAAGTTTCTAACAGCATGACTCTATGAACCAAGCCACTCGTGTTGAGCGAATCAAAGTTAGCGAAGTGGAATTCAATCCGAATTTCAGGAAAAATCAGATTCATCACAAATTCTAATTTACTCGCATTTTGTAGTAATGAATTGGATTTTTCTAAAAATGCTGCTGCACATGTTACATAGTGAAAGAAGCCTGGGAACGAGGGGTCACACATAATGCTGTGCAGCCATCAAATCAGCAGATAGCCAGCCCCTGTGATGTCACATCCCTATAAAAAGCCTCATCCTGCCTGGCCCCGGCTATTTTACAGTAAACTGAGCATAGGGACAGATGTGACAAGTGCTAGGAAAAGTGTTTAACAAAGCTTTTAATAGTATAATCTGGGATAGGGACAATGTAGGGAGATCATAGGGAGAGTTTTCAGACACTGTAGGGAGGACATAAGGAGACCGCAGCACAGTGCAGGCTCTGTAAACTGAAGGGATCCACAGGAGACACTGCAGTTTGCATCAATCGCCTGTGTAGGGTACAGAGCTATGCACCTTGCTTCTCACATTGTTTTTAGGGGCCATAACATTTTTATTTTTTCACCAATGTAGCTGTGTGAGAGCTTGTTTTTTGCAGGAGGGGTTGTTGTTTTTATTGGTATCATTTTGGGGTACATAAGTCTTTTTGATTACCTTTTATAAAAAATTTGTGGAGGTGAATTGGGTAAAAATGGCAATTGTGTCAGTGTTTTTTATTTTTATTTTTTATGGGGTTCCTTTTGCAGTAAATTTGATATTATAATTTTATTCTGTGGGTTAATACGGTTATGGCGATACCAAATTTATATAGTTTTTTTATATTTTACTACTTTTTCAGCATAAAATCACTTTTGTGTTTAAAATAAATTAGATTTTGCCTCGCCAATCGGAGAGCTTGCCGGCAAGGGACCACTCTGATTGGTCCCTTGCCGGCTTCCCCAGTGTCTCTGCTGTCCGGGAAAGCAGAGACTCCGGGGCTGTGACACTTGTCACAGACCCGGTAAGCAACTTGGACGTGACTGTACGTCCAAATGCAGTAAATTACTTGCAATTTGGACGTACAGTTACGTACAAATGCGTGAATGAGTTAATAGATAAGCAATTCTATTACACCTTTATTCTCACATTGGGGTGAATAAACAGTGTAATATAACTGTTAGCATGGTGTCCACCTAATTTCATAGATAAGCAATTCTATTAGGCATTGATTCTCATATTGGGGTGAATAAACAGTGTAATATAACCTTTAGCAAGGTGTCCACCTGATTTCATAGATAAGCTATTCCATTAGGCCTTGATTCTCATATTTGGGTGAATAAATAGTGTAATATAACCGTTAGCATGGTGTCCACCTGATTGCATAGATAAGCAATCCATTAGGCCTTGATTCTAATTTTGGAGTGAATAAACTGTGTAATATAACTGTTATAGTGGTATTCACCTGATTTCATAGATAAGCAATTCCATTAGGCCTTGATTCTCATAGTGAGGTGAATAAGTGGTGTAATATAACTGTTAGCATGGTGTCCACCTGATTTCATAGATAAGCAATTCCATTAGTCCTTGATTCTCTTATTGGGGTGAATAAACAGTGTAATATAACTATTATTGTGGTGTCCATCTGAATTCATAGATAAGCAATTACATTAGTCATTGATTCTCATACTGGGGTAAATAACCTGTGTCATATAACCATTAGCATGATGTCCACCTGATTTCATACATAAGCTACTCCATTAGTCCTTGATTCTCATATTCAGGTGAATAAACAGTGTAATATACAGTAACTGTTATAGCAGTGTCCACCTTATTTCATAGATGAGCAATTCCATTAGGCCTTGAGCGTGGCCGTGAGAAAGTAGGGTGGCAGCAGTGTGAGATTGGGAGCTAAACGTGCCCGGGGTAGACCGTCTGCAACTCAGGAGCGTACCTGTCTGCATTGCACAGCTTCATAGAGGCAGTGGCAGGCAGTCAGCACGTACAGTAGTGGTGGGAGTAAGCTGCCATACTCACCAGTGTGGGAATTTCTCATCAAGACACTGAGGACGTCAGCGTGGATGTAGGATTTGTAGGCAGAAGGCGAAGCGCAGCCAGGGTGCCAATGTTGGCACACTGGCCCTTCATCCACACATGGAGAGTCACCATAAAGTGGCCTGGGAAAACCGTGGCATCTCCCAGTAGCCCACACTACTTCTTCAGCAGTCAAGGCTCCACCACCTCAGCAGAAGGGAGCAGTGTTTCCATCCCATACTATTCCTGGTGCTCCTCGTCATTGATTTCGTGAGCAATTGATCACTGAGCCAATTGAAAAAAGACAACAGTATGCATGTACTGATCCAACTGCACAGAAGCTGAACTTGCTCGTGGACAAGTTGCTTGTACTACAGTCCCTTCCTTTCCATGTACTTGACTCTGCCCATTTCAGAGAACTGTTGGCTTGTACCGAACCAAGGTGGAGAGTCCCAAGCCTTCATTACTTCTTTAAAAAAGCTGTTCTAGTCATTGAGCCTGTCGGTGTCTGGTACAGTTCCTGGCAGAGCCTACGTGTATTGCTATAACTACGGTCAAGGACAATATATGTCCTTTATGGCCCACTGGTTAAATGTGGTTCCTGCCCAGGCACACCAGCAACTTGAACAGGTTTTGTGTGGTTCCTGCCACCTTCGCGTTCTAATGCTGTGATTGTGGCACCCAAGTCCTCCTCTGGGAAAACTGGGGGTCAGTCAGCACATCCAAGTATGCAGGTGCACGTCACATGGCTGTAAATAGAAAAGTAAAACATAAAAAATGCAACAGCACTGCAAACACAGACAATAAAATGAGTACTTATAATACTGCCATACTCACTATCTACACGATACTGGCGCTACATTGTAAATGTGAGATTCTTGGCAAATAATTTTGTACAAAAATTATCTGTGCCCGTCTGCCCTACATCAAGGCGATCTCTTTAAGATGGGAACCTAACACTAAACGCCATAGTCACTAAGTGCCATAGCAGCCTCCATTAACTACAGAGGATGCAGGCTCCACATGCATGCTAAGCCGACATTATATTGTACCTCTTATGGTGCCAAAATGGCCTCCACTGATTTCAGGGAATGCAGGCTCCACATGCATGCCGAGCCCACACAATATGATACCTCCTTGGTGCCACACTGACCTCTGTTACGCTCAGGGAGTGCAGGTTCCACACAATGCTGACCCAAGTTCTCCTCGGCTTCCTCATCCTTGACCCTGTTCTCAGCCTCCACTGTAGACACAGTTAGAAGTGGTCTTCGAGCATACCACTTATGCGGAGCACGACGGTGTCACACTGTTCTGCACCTGGCCAGCCTAGGCGAACGGAGTCACGCTGGAGAGCAACTGATCGGTATCATCAAACAAGAAATCGAATCTTGGCTGTCACCTCACCAGCTGAAGATCAGAACCATGGTCACCGATGACAAGAAGAACATTGTGTCGGCGCTGTGTCAAGGAGGGCTGACCCATGCACCCTGCATTGCGCACGTCTTTATTCTGGTTGTAAACCGGTTCTTCAAGTCTTCCACCCAACTGCAAGACATCTTGAAAATGGCCAGGAAAATGTGCATGCACTTTAGCCATTCTTACCCTGCAAAACACTCCTTGAGTTGTAAAGGCAGGATGGTGTTCACCATCACCTCATATGCAATGTTTCCACACTTTGGACCGACTGTATGAGCAGAGGAAGGCTGTGAACAATTTCTTGACGATGCAGGCGGACAGGGGTACTCCCCTGTGTAACTTCGACGTTCGCCAGTGGCAGCTCATGCGTGACACCTGTTATTTGTTTGGACCCTTTGAGAAGGCCACTTTATTTGTCAGTCCTAAGGACTATTGGATGAATGAGGTCATTCCACTCCTTCACCTCCTGGAGCAGATGCTGATAAATCTGTCTGGCCAGGGGACAGAAGATGTGGTGCCAACATTTCATGGCCACCTAAGCCCTGTGTGGGCTAAACTGTCGGAGGAGGTGGAAGAGGAGAACATTAACGCCCAGGAATTCTGTATATAAATAGGTGGTTTATCTGCCCAAGTGACCAGAGAGGAACAGGAGGAGCATGAGGAGCTGGAGGGCGATGATGAAGACCAGACACACCGTGGCAGTATGCAGTGGAGATGGAGGCAGGAAGTCCCTCTGATTCCCTTGCACAAATGGCCAGATGCATTCTGAGTTGCTTGCATAGTGACAGCCGCATTATCATCATTCAGCAAAGGGATGACTGCTGGTTCTCCACAATGTTAGGCCCTCTCTACTTGGCCAACATAGGGACCTTTTTTTACACCTACTTAGAGGGATGAAAAACTCAACTACTATGGAGTCATCCTGTGGTAGTCGGTTGATTGCTGCCTATGTGTGCCATCGCCCCTGTGCTCCAGCTCCACTGCCATGAATCAGGAACAACTTAAGTCTTGAATCTCTAACAAGCACTGAGCACAACTGAAGAAACCACACAGCAGCAGGACATGGAACAGAACCTGAACCAGCAGGTGGTGGTATGCTTGGACTGCACCCTGCGAACCCAGATCCAATATCCCCTGGACTACTGGGCAGCCAAACTGGCTTTGTAACCCCAACTGGCCAAGTTTGCCATGGACAAACTTTCCTGCCGAGCCAGTTGTGTGGTGTCAGAGCAGGGGTGGGGTGGGTCATAGTTACCCCAAAGAGAACTCGCCTTTCAACAGGAAATGTTGAGAGATTAACCTTTCTAAAGAATCAGGTGTGGATCAGCCAGGATTTCCACACACAATTCCTGATGCATCAGACTAGATCATTTTGGCAAAAATGTTCTGACTGCAGTGTGCTGCCACACCAGAACATTGTGAAAAATGGCCCATTACTTCTGGCCACGTGCTTCAACCCTCCTGATTCCACACATATGCTGCCTCCTACTGCCACTGCTGTTGCCCCACACTCTGTGACAGGGCCATTATGTTACCTTCTCATGCTGTTGCCATCCTCACCACTTTGTGACTGGGCCACTGTGTTGACTCCTCATGCTGGTACTGCCCTTTCCACTCTGTGACTAGGCCACTATGTTGACTCCTCATGCTGTTGCCACCCTCACTACTCTTTGACAGGGCCACTGGTGTCCCTGTTTGGCCTTGTTATAGCTTTCTTCTGATCTGTCAGAAGAATGGAAAAATTAAAAACACAACAGATCCTGTCTTTGGAACATCCATAAGGCCTCTATCACATGGTCAGTATTTTGCATCGGGATTTGATCATGATTTACAAGCCAAAAGCAGGAGTGGACCCAAAACAATGAAGACATGCAAATATTTCCTTCACATGTCATCTCTGATTTGGACCCACTCCTGTTTTTTATGGCCTTACCAATACTGATCAAATAGTGACCGTGTGAAGGCGGATGCTCAAAAGACAGGATCAATTTTTTGGGGGTTGTTTTTCTGACAGATCAGAAGAAAGTAAAAATAAACTTACTGCTGACACCCTCTCCACTATGTCATTGAGCTACTACTTGTATCATCTTGCAACAGAACAGGGTCTCTAGCAATCTATGTGGAATCAGCAGACGGTGTAAAAGGAGACCACTCTATAGTAGAATTTTGGGTCACTGCACTGTTAAATCCTGTAGACCTGACTCTAACATCGACCTGTAAGGCTGATTTCACACTTATTTGGTAAGTTTTTAACCCGTAACTGACCAAAAAAGTGAAATGTGAACTGATATCACCTGCCTTTCTTTTTTTTTTTTTACTAATTCTCTTTTTATTGAAGAAAATAGAATGTACAAATTTCTTGAACAAAGAAGTTCAAATAATAAATAACATATTAACACAAGGAACAAGCACTGCCATTGGTTATTGTACATGACGTTGTTTCATATATACCTTAAACACACATATGCTTATTTTTCGACAGTGTATATAGTACCAACATTAATGATTAGGAGTAAAATAATGTATGGGGGGGATAAAGTGGGGGGGGGGGGAATTCAGAAGGATCATAAAGCATATCAGATGTGGAAGCAAAGACATATGGAACCATAAGGTATGTATTAATAGCTACCTATGTCAACATAAACTGTCACAAGCGCGCATTGACTAACCCGAGAATATCAAGTAAGTGAAGGGAGGGCTTAATGGAATCCCCGGTAAGCTTTCCAAGGTCCCCAAATTTGCTCTGGTGTGGCTGTCCCAGTGAGCCAACTCTTCAAAACGATAAAGCTGGTCAACTTTGTCTGTCCAATCTAGTATGGAGGGCACAGATGTGTTTTTCCACATGAGTGGAATAAGCAGGCGGGCAGCTGTTAAAAGCATAGTGGGAAGATTACTTTTAGATGGTTGCAAACTGGCGTTTGGGCACCACAATAAAATGAGTTTGGGATCAAGGGTGAGTTTAATCTGGCAAACATGGTCTATTACAGATATCACCTCAGACCAAAAGGTTTGGATACTCGGACAAGACCACCAAATGTGGGAGAGGGAACCTAATCCTGACCCACATCTCCAGCAGCGGTCAGAGATCTCGGGATTGATGGTGTTTTATACCATGGTTAGTAATTTATATGAGTTTTCTTGGATTTTAATACATCTGTGAGTTCGCTAAGATGATCGTTTTTTCTGGGTCATATAGGGTTATTGTAAGCTCTTTCTCCCATGCGTCTAGAAAATAGAGTCTAGTAGAAGTTACAGATAGTAATTGTTTGTATAAGGTGGACAGTATCCTTTTAAGAGGTTGGGTGTTAGTTATCGTTTTTTCTGCCCATGATAGTTGCCTGGTCGGTGAGTTGGGTAGTATGAGCCGTCTCGTGTTCCTCCTGAAGTCAAGCAAATGTTGCATTTTGGAGTCTAGGGAGCTCTAGTATCTTGTCCCAGTGTAACTTTCCATCGGGTAAAGAGATCTCATGTGACAAGAGGGCATGAGAAGTGTCCGTTAGGCTATAGGGTCTTATTCCCCAGAGAACTAACTTCTCCTGTGTGGTCAAAAGATATCGTTCCAGTTTGGAGCAAATATCTTCGGGTGCAGAGGAAAGCAAGGCCACCCCTCTGCTCAATTGCACTGCTTTGTAATATAAATGTAGATCTGGCAGGCCAAAGCCACCAAATTTCTTTTCTTTAGTGAGGAGGGAGTATGCAATTCTAGCTGATCTTCCTCCCCATAGGAAAAACGAAAAAAGCCTTCTAATTTCTGCAAAAAATGTAAGAAGAAGCCATATGGGGAGAACTTGTAGTAGATATAAAAACTTGGGAACTATGAATGTCTTTAGGAAGTTTTTCTTTCCCATCCAAGAGATAAATGGGATTTTCAGTGTCTTGAGGTGGGCGCGGACGGATTTCAATAAAGGGGCATAATTGAGTGCAAAGAGGTCTTCTGGGTGAACCGGGACATGAATTCCTAGATATTGTACGCTTTTAGAGGCCCACGTAAATGGGGTAGTTTGTTTCAGTTTGGCTATATTGCTAGGGGGACATGTGATATTTAAAGCTATCGATTTATTGTAGTTTATTTTGAAGTTGGAAAGTAAACCAAATTCATTAAAACTGGATAGGAGTCTGGGGAAGGATGTCAAAGGGTCCGACAACATTATAAGAAGGTCATCCGCAAAAGCGGCTGTTAGTTGAGTATGCGGTCCTATTTGTAAACCAGATATAAGAGGGTCAGACCTGATTTTCCGAAGAAGGCTTTCCATTACTATTACAAACAAGGCAGGAGACAGAGGGCAGCCCTGCCTGGTGCCATTACAGATATAAAAGGGCTGGGATAAGGTGCCATTAATCTTGACCCTGGCAGAAGGGGCAGAATACAGAGTAAGGATCACCTAAATAAATTGGTATGGAATACCAAAGCTCGACAGGGCTGCTGACATAAATTGCCAGCTAACCCCGTCAAGCGCCTTTTCAGCGTCTGTGCTAAGAAGTGCAAGAGGGCTATGTGACTTGCAAGCCCAGGAAATAAGGCGGAGTAACCTCACTGTGTTTTCTTTGCCTTGTCTGCCAGAGACAAAACCAACCTGTTCCCGATCAATAATGTTGGGGAGGATTGTTTGAAGGCGTTGGGCTCTGATCTTCACCCACCATTTAATGTCTGTATTAAGTATTGAGATAAGGCGGTAACTGCCACATTCTAAGGGATCTTTTTTGTCTTTATGAATAATCGTGATATGGGCTTCTAAAGCTTGGGGTGGTAGCATACCTCCATTGAGGAGGGAATTACAAAGAGATTGAAAGTGAGGAATTAGTATGTCTTTGAAGGTTTTATAATATTGGATAGTAAATCCGTCAGGACCCGGGCTTTTACCTGACGGGATAGTTTTTAGGACCTGTCTGATTTCCGAGTCTGTAATTGGCGCTAACAGTTGTTCCGATTTAGAGGCAGTTAGTGAAGGTAGTTTGAGGGAAGACAGAAAAGTTGAAATGGCTTCTGTAGTCGTGGTTGTTGGAGATGAAGGTGGTGACTGGAGGTTGTATAATGCAGTGTAAAAGTCCTGAAAGGCTTTCGCTACTTTTGGTTGAGTTGTATAGTGTGCCTTTGGAGTTTCTAATAGCAGGAATGTATGAGTCAGTATATTGTTTCTTAAATAGTGCAGACATTAATTTATTCCCTTTGTCACCGTGCGCATATGCTTTAAACGTTGAGCGAAGGAGTATTTTAGCAGAAGTGATATGGAGAAAGTTCTTCAGTTCAGTGCGTAGTTTCGATAGTTCTTGTGCCGAGGCTCTAGCTATGGTTTGCTTATGTGCAATTTCTAATTTAGATATTTAGGTCAATAGTGTATCCAACGCAGCAGAGCGTTGCTTTTTGATTTTGGATCCTAGTGCTATTAGTTCCCCACGTATTACCGATTTGTGTGCTTCCCATACAATGGATGGCGAGGTTTGTTCGGCAGTGTTCAGTTCAAAATATTCACGGAGAGAGGTAGTAATTTGATCTACACAGGAAGGGTCAGCTATTAGCGTGTCATTCAGACGCTAATTCCAATCTTTCTTTGGCAAGTCTTTCAAAAATAAAGGAAAATGGGGGCATGATCAGGTAAAGGGAAGTTACCAATATTGGCTTTTTTTAGCAAGTGCAATGTGAGCAGAGGAAAGAAACAGATAATCTAACCTGTGAAAGGAGGATTTCGCATGGGAATAGAAAGTATAGTCAGCAGAGGAAGGGTTAAGGGATTGCCAGACATCAATGACCCCCAGTTCCCTCAGAGCCCTTTTTAGTTTAGCTAACAGTGAGTATGAGATGTGAGTGCGCTTAGAAGAGGTGTCTAGATCTGGTTCTAGGGGAAGATTAATATCGCCCCCTAGAATAACGAGCCCTTCTTTTAGCGAAGATAGCAATTTAAGAG
This sequence comes from Rhinella marina, assembly GCA_900303285.1. Lineage (NCBI taxonomy): Eukaryota > Metazoa > Chordata > Amphibia > Anura > Bufonidae > Rhinella > Rhinella marina. The sequence goes on from ONZH01014409.1 coordinate 50,170, forward strand.
TCTGAATGAGCCACTGAACTTGCCGCTTATTAGGAGCATACAAGTTTGCTAAAGTGACAGGTGTTCCTGCTATTGTGCCTTTGACAAAGAGATAGCGTCCATCTGGATCCGCAATAGTGACAGAGTGTTTAAATGGCAATTGTTTGTGAATAGCAATACTGACACCCCTACTGGCTGAGGTGTAATTTATTGTGAAACCATTGCTAAAATCTTTTGGGTGGTAAATTTGGTATCTTACTGGACTTGAAATGGGATTCTTGGAAAAACGCAACGGCCACTTTGTCTTTATGGAGAAGAGAGAGAATCTGCGATTGCTTCCGTGGCTCATTCAGACCCCTTACATTCAGAGAGGATACTACAACAGATACCATGGTAACATAAGCATGGGTATTATATCAGCATATGGATCCTTCCATAAGGAGGGGGAACAGGTAAGAAAAGGAGAAGGAAAGTGCAGCGAGAAAAGGGTAATAAGAGAAGGCAAGAAAATAGTGTGCTCTGCGTAGCGCCTGGGGAAGGACAAGTCGTCCCCACCAAGGGTGTGGGCGAGTGGTCTCCCAGGAAGGGGGTCAACCAGAGCAACAAAGGGTCTGCTATAGACCAACATTAGGAACTGAAGACCAGATCGGTGAGATACTGGCCAAATCCCAGCAGAAGTAGTCATGTGACCATAGCTGGGTAGTACTATAATAAGATGGGAAACATAACTTCTCAAGAGTTAAACAACATAAGATTAACTAAAAAACGAGGTAGGAAGAAAATGACAAAACAATGAAGTGTAAAGGTATCAGCAGCATGAGTAAGTCGTGCCGCCAGTACACTAAGCTCCTTTGTCTATTGTAGTGGGCCAAGCTGCAAGCGCGCAAATCAATAGGTGTAGAGATGAGCTTGGTGCTCGTTCTAGTATTAGTGTGCTCGCTGCTCAGACGAGTATCTTGCCATGCTCGAGGAAATAGCATCTCCCGCATTTTGAATTTTTGGCGCCTATAAACTCAGCCAATCACAAGCCAGGAGACTCTGCGGTACACCCAGCATCACGTGGGGCCCTTACATGTCGATAGCAGGGGTTGGCTGGCCTGATCAGGTGCTCAACTCAGATGCTGACTGCTCGCGGTGCTCAACTCAGATGTTGTCTGGATGTCGTTAGGGACAGATCTGCTGCGTTTCAGGGAGAGTGTTAGGGCCTGGATTTAGTTCTCTGTTAGGCAGGAGTGATATCAAAAGAACCCAACAGCCCTTCTAAGGGCTACAAGACACTTTTTTTATCTCCTGGCTGGGCTGGCTGGCACTAGTAGTGCAGCTATCGCCATATAGAACAATTTTTTTTTTTTATTGTTTTATCTCAGTGATACAAATCCATTTCATACAGCTGTGTGGAACCATTCTGTGTGTCACAGTTCAGCTGTCCAGTCACCACAAACCACAATCCGTATTTTCTGTCTAGGTGACACATTCTGTACGTCACGTAATTAAAAAAGGTCTTTTGCTCTCACTTATACAGCTACATTACAAAAATATCTGTGCGACATTTGTCTGGGTTGCAATTAAGCAGACCAAGTCTGCCTAATCTAATAGTTTCAGTGTAATTGCTCCATACTGCACGGTACGTAATAACATACGTAATTTTGCTCTAACTTATCCACCTATATATTAACTTGTTCAGAACCTCCTTCCCCCCAGTCTGCCCCCTCCCAGGAAAATTTGGAATGCGATCCGGCATACTCTGAGGAACTGTTTTCTGGCCCCTTCCCAGTGTCACAAACCACTTCTCAGGTTGCTGCTGACCTCTTTCCCGATGCCCAAGTTTTCCAACTGTCGCAGTCTGTGGGTGATGATGATGACATTGTTGACTTAGTAGAAGAAGTGTGTAAAGAGGTGTCGGACGATGAGGAGACACGGTTGTCAGACAGTGGTGAAGTTGTTGTCAGGGCAGGAAGTCCGAGGGGGGAGCAGACTGAGGAATCGGAGGATGACGAGGTGACTGACCCAAGCTGGGTTGATAAGCCGAGTGAAGACAGTGCTTCTGAGGCGGAGGCGAGTGCTGCACCAGAACAGGTTGGAATAGGCAGTGGTGTGGCCAGAGGGAGAAGCAGGGCCAGAGCTGGTGCATCAGCAGCAACTGTTTCACGTAGTGAAGCTCCCGTGGCGAAACCTAGATGTTCGCAAGTCTGGAGGTTCTTTAAAGAAAGTGAGGATGACCGACGGAGTGTGGTGTGCAACCTGTGCCACACCAGGATCAGCAGGGGTGCCACCACTACTAGCCTAACCACCACCAGCATGCGCAGGCATATGAGTGCTAAACACCCCACTCAATGGAACCAAGGCCGTTCACCTCGTGCGGGTCCCACCACTGCTCCTTCCCCTGTGTCACTCGCTGCCTCTGCTAGTCAACCCCCTGCCCAGGACCCCGGCATGAGCGCCTCCCGCCGGAAAACCACACCTTCGCCTTCACAATCCTCCACAGCGTCCACCAATGTGTCCTTGTGCAGCATTCAGCACAAGGACTTAGTATTAACCAATAGACCTGACAGAACAACAGGTGTGCAGGTTGGGGGACACCTGGGAAACAGTGACCATAACATAATAACCTTCCAATTGTCATTCAAAAGAGCGTTTCTTCAGGGAGGAACAAACCTCAAAAGAGCAAAATTTAGCCAACTAAGAGAGGCCATAGCCCTAACTAACTGGGACAAAGTCCTCAAAAATAAAAATACAGCCACAAAATGGGATATTTTTAAAAGCATCCTAATATCTAATTGTGAGAGGTACATACCATATAGGAATAAAATAATAAGAAACAAGAAAAAACCATTGTGGATAAATAGAACTGTAAAGAAAGCAATAAATGACAAAAAGAAAGCATTTAAATCACTAAAACAGGAGGGGAGTGAGGAAGCATTGAAAAACTATAAGGAAAAAAATAGAATATGTAAAAGACACATAAAAACAGCCAAACTAGAGACCGAGAGATTAATCGCCAAAGAGAGTAAAACTAACCCTAAAATGTTCTTCAATTATATAAATACTAAAAAGTATAAACCTGAAGGTGTCGGCCCCTTACAGAGTAATGAGGGGGGAGTAGCAGAGAGCGATGAGGAGAAAGCGAAGCTACTAAATAACCTTTTCTCCACTGTATTCACTGAGGAAAATAAATGTCAGATGAAATGCAGAGTATAAAAGTAAATTCCCCTTTAAAAGTGTCCTCTCTGACCCAGGAAGAGGTGCAGCAACGTCTTAAAAATATTAAAATAGACAAATCACCACGACCGGATGGCATACACCCCCGTATTCTAAGAGAATTAAGTAATATAATCGACAGACCCTTATTTCTGATATTTAAGGACTCTATACTGACGGGGAGTGTTCCACAGGATTGGCGCATAGCAAATGTGGTGCCAATATTCAAAAAGGGTCCAAAAACAGAGCCTGGAAACTATAGGCCGGTAAGTTTAACTTCTGTTGTGGGTAAACTGTTTGAAGGTTTTCTGAGAGATGCTATCTTGGAGTACCTCAATGAAAATAAGCAAATAACTCCATATCAGCATGGCTTCATGAGGGATCGGTCATGTCAAACCAATTTAATCAGTTTCTATGAGGAGGTAAGTTCTAGACTTGACCGCGGCGACTCAATGGATGTCGTATATTTGGACTTCTCCAAAGCGTTTGACACGGTACCACATAAAAGGTTAGTATACAAAATGAGAATGCTTGGCCTGGGAGAAAATGTCTGTATGTGGGTAAGTAACTGGCTTAGTGATAGAAAACAGAGGGTGGTTATTAACGGTACATACTCAGATTGGGTCACTGTCACTAGTGGGGTACCACAGGGGTCTGTATTGGGTCCTATTCTCTTCAATATATTTATTAATGATCTTGTAGAAAGCTTGCACAGTAAAATATCAATTTTTGCAGATGACACTAAACTGTGTAAAGTAATTAACACAGAGGAGGACAGTGCACTGCTACAGCAGGATCTGGATAGACTGGAGGCTTGGGCAGAAAAGTGGCAGATGAGGTTTAACACTGACAAATGTAAGGTTATGCATATGGGCAGGAATAATGCAAGTCACCAGTACATACTAAATGGTAAAGCATTGGGTAACTCTGACATGGAAAAGGACCTAGGAATTTTAGTGAACAGCAAACTAAGCTGCAGAAACCAGTGTCAGACAGCTGCTACCAAGGCCAATAAGATAATGGGTTGCATCAAAAGAGGCATAGATGCCCGTGATGAGAACATAGTCCTGCCACTTTACAAATCACTAGTCAGACCACATATGGAGTACTGTGTACAGTTCTGGGCTCCTGTGAACAAGGCAGACATAGCAGAGCTGGAGAGGGTTCAGAGGAGGGCAACTAAAGTAATAACTGGAATGGGTGTACTACAGTACCCAGAAAGATTATCAAAATTAGGGTTATTCACTTTAGAAAAAAGACGACTGAGGGGAGATCTAATAACTATGTATAAATATATCAGAGGTCAGTACAGAGATCTCTCCCATCATCTATTTATCCCGAGGACTGTGACTGTGAGGAGGGGACATCCTCTGCGTCTGGAGGAAAGAAGGTTTGTACATAAACATAGAAGAGGATTCTTTACGGTAAGAGCAGTGAGACTATGGAACTCTCTGCCTGAGGAGGTGGTGATGGTAAGTTCACTAAGAGAGTTCAAGAAGGGCCTGGATGTATTTCTGGAGGGTAATAATATTACAGGTTATAGTTACTAGAGATGGGTCGTTGATCCAGGGAGTTATTCTGATTGCCTGACTGGAGTCGGGAAGGAATTTTTCCCCCTAAAGTGAGGAAAATTGGCTTCTACCTCACAGGGTTTTTTTTGCCTTCCCCTGGATCAACTTGTAGGAAAACAGGCTGAACTGGATGGACACATGTCTTTTTTCGGCCTTACAAACTATGTTACTATGTTACTATGTTTTACAGCAGACGCTGGAGCGCCAGAGGAAATACAGTTCCACCCACCCACATGCCCAAGCCTTCAACGTCCACATTTCCAAATTACTGAGCCTGGAGATGCTGCCCTATAGGCTGGTAGAGACCGAGGCCTTTCACAATCTCATGGCGGTGGCTGCCCCTCGGTATTCGGTCCCCAGCCGCCACTATTTTTCCCGATGTGTCGTCCCAGCCCTACACCAGCACGTGTCACAGAACATCATCCGTGCCCTGACCAACGCTGTTTCTGAGAAGGTCCACCTAACCACGGACACGTGGACAAGTGCTGCCGGGCAGGGACACTATATATCACTGACGGCACATTGGGTTAACTTGGTGGAGGCTGGGACCGAGTCTGACCCTGGGGCCACTCATGTACTGCCCACACCGAGGATTGCGTGGCCTACCTCGGTCACGGTCTCTCAGACGTACTATGCCTCCTCCTCCGACCCTTCCTCCTCCTCCGAATTACCATCCGTGGGCACGGTGCCTTCAGTCGGTAGCTCTAGGTGCAGCAGCAGTGCCGTGGGTAAGCGCCAGCAGGCGGTGCTCAAACTGCTGAGCTTAGGTGACAAAAGGCACACCGCCCAAGAGCTGTTACAAGGCATCATGGCGCAGACCGATCTGTGGCTGGCACCGCTGAACCTCAAGCCAGGCATGGTTGTGTGTGACAACGGGCGTAACCTGGTGGCGGCTCTGCAACTCGGCAGACTGACACATGTGCCATGCCTGGCCCACGTGTTCAATCTCATAGTTCAGCGGTTCCTCAAGACATACCTCAATCTGTCTGATTTGCTCACCAAGGTGCGCCGCAAGTCGACCACAGATGCTGACACTCTCAGGGCAGCGCAGCGCCGCCTACAACTGCCCGCTCACCGACTGTTGTGCGACGTGCGAACAAGATGGAATTCGACATTAAACATGTTATCCAGAGTTTACTAGCAGTGCAGAACGATTGTAGACTGCCAGATGTCAACTTCCACCAGAACTGGTAGTCAGGTCACTCAGATTCCTACAGTCTACAATGTCTACAAAGTCTACAATGAGGAGTGGACGTGGATGTCTGATATCTGCCAGGTGTTGACCAACTTTGAGGAGTCAACACAGATGGTCAGCGGCGATGCCGCCATTATCAGCCTCACCATCCCGCTGCTTTGTCTGTTGAAAAACTCACTGCTTAGCATGAAGTCGGATGTTTTGCGCTTGTCACAAGAGACGGTGGAGGAAGATACGTCGCTTGATAGCCAGAGCACCCTCCGGTCTGTTTCTCAGCGCGTATAGGAGGAGGGGGATGAGGAAGAGGAGGAGAATGCCGGCGAGACAGAAGAGGGTACCAGTGCTCAGTCCTTCTTAACTCTTGAGCGTGTATGGGCTTAAGAGGAGGACTTGGAGGAGGAGGAGGAAATGGAGAGTCAGGCCAGTGAGGAGAGGGAATTCTTGCGTGTTGGGACGCGCACATGGCAGACTTCATGTTAGGCTGCCTATCCCGTGACCCTCGCGTTAGAAGCATTTTTTCAAACACCGATTACTGGGTGTTCACTCTCCTGGACCCACGGTACAAGCAGAACCTTTCCACTCTCATCCCTGTAGAGGAAAGGAGTATGAGAGTGAATCAATATCAACAGGCCCTGGTGCACAAGCTGAAACAATCCTTCCCATCTGACGCCGCTAGCGGCAGAGGGCATGGTTCTGTGGGCCAAGTAGCGGGGGAGAGGAGGCGAGCAGGCAGCTTGTCCAGCACTGGCAGGGGAATGCTCTCCAAGGCCTTTGCCAGTTTTATGTCACCCCAGCAAGACACTGTCACCTGTCCCCAGTCTAGGCAGAGTAGGGGTGAGCTTTACAGAAAGATGGTGAGGGAGTACCTAGCTGACCATACCAACGTCCGTAGCGATCACTCTGCTCCATACAACCACTGGGTTTCAAAACTGGACACGTGGCCTGAACTGGCGCTGTACGCCTTGGAGGTGCTGGCCTGCCCTGCCGCTAGCGTGTTGTCAGAGCGGGTATTCAGTGCAGCTGGTGGCATCATCACCGATAAGCGTACACGCCTGTCAACTGACAGCGCTGACAGGCTGACGCTTATTAAAATGAACAAAGCCTGGATTTCACCGGAATTCAAATCTCCTCCGGGGGAAAGCAGCTAAAGATTAACATTACTTATTTATCCGATTCCTCTTCTCTACTCCTCCTAACCCAGAAAACGCAATTTTTTAGAGGTCCAAATGGCACTCTTTTACCACAATTTTTCCAGAGGTCCACCTACAGGCCCTCTCTCTAAACAATTTTTCCGGAGGGCCCCCTACAGGCCCTCTCCAAACAATTTTTCCGGAGGTCCACCTACAGGCCCTCTCTCTAAACAATTTTTCTGGAGATCCACCTACAGGCCCTCTCTCTAAACAATTTTTCCGGAGGGCCCCCTACAGGCCCTCTCTCCAAACAATTTTTCCGGAGGTCCACCTACAGGCCCTCTCTCTAAACAATTTTTCCAGAGGGCCACCTACAGGCCCTCTCTCCAAACAATTTTTCCGCAGTGTCAACTACAGACAGTGTAAAACAATTTTTCAGGAGGCGCAAGTACCGACATTTAAAAAAAAAAAATTTTTTCTGAGGGTCGACTTTATGTACTCCGAAAAGAAAAAATTTTTTGGAGGCTCAACAAAAGCCATTTCACTGCATTCTCAGTCGGACAAATCTAAATTTTTGGGTGCTTCACCAGCTAGCGCATACTAACTCATTCTGCTGTCACCGCCGCCATACAGGGCCACGAAAAATGTTTATGTGGTTCACCTGCTCCCGCAGTGTCACTCGGTCACTCTGTTGTCACCGCCATGCGTCAAGCTAAATTTTTGGGTGGCTCACTTGCTACCTCATCTAACTTGGTCACTTGTTGGTTTCACCGCCATGCTGTGTCAGGCTTATGCCTGCATCGTGTGGCTGGGGATAGGAGAGCAGTGCCAGCATGGGCATGGGTGATGGACCTTCGTTGCACCTAGTTGGGTGCTTCCCTAACATGTGATGGGCATGTGCCTCGCCTTTCTTGGTCTGGGTGAGCACAATTGCCATGAGGGTAACCACCAGGCTGTTGCCTGAGAATTTGGGGTAATGGTGGGATTAGGCAGCCTCAGAGGCATCCATGCATGCTGCCCCTGCTGTTTCCTGTCCATTTCCGTGGTGTTTCCATCATTTTCTGAGGTTTCCAGGTTTTCACCCAGCCTTCCCTAGGCAGAGCTTTGGTCCCCTGCAAAAAATGCTCGAGTCTCCCATTGACTTCAATGGGGTTCGTTACTCGAAACGAGCACCCGAGCATCCGGAAAAGTTCGTCTCAAATAACGAGCACCCGAGCATTTTAGTGCTCGCTCATCTCTAAATAGGTGTATTTGGACTGTGGGTAAGTACAGTACCTTAATATGGGTGAAATTGTGGTAGTCCTGGACAAAGCCGAGGCAAACAGATCCGTCTGGAGTTGCTAACATTTGTAATGGTGATAAACAACTCCAGTAAGGAGGGGACTCACTCAGGTTTGGTGTTTCACTTGGCATCCACATTGGCCCTTGTTTGCTTTACCCGGCGACACTAGTTGCCAAGAGTCGGGTTGCGGCGACGGGAGGGGATCTCCCTGATCAGCAGGCATCCAGGACGGTATCTCGAGTGGCGTGATCCCCAGCGTCTCCCATGCGGCCTTCAAGTCCTGGGGGTTTCTGATGGTAATTTGCCTTCCATTTTTCATAATGGCGAGGCCAAAAGGGTAAAGCCACCTGAAAGGAGTCGCAGAGGTTTTTAGGGCTTCTAAAAGCGGACACCATAGCCTACACTTAGCCAGAGTGGAGGGGGCTAGGTCCTGGAAAAAAGATATGTCTGCATCTTGGTATTTGAGTGTGGTCGACTCCCTGCTACTTTTCAGGAGCTCCACAGTGTCTACATAACTCAGGAGACCACAAATAGTGTCTCGCGGCGTCTCATTGGGCTTGGGTTTCGGGCAGAGCGCCCTGTGGATCCTTTCAATTACAATGGAGGCTGCTCTCTCAGGGCCTAAGAGGGAGGCGAAGAGCTCTTTTGCAACCTTGGGGAGTTCTTCCGGGTCTACTGACTCAGGCAGCCCGCAAATCCGTAAGTTTCATCTCCGGCTATGATTCTCCTGGTCCTCAAGTTTGAGGAAGGCTTTGTTAAGCAGCGTTTTATGACTCTGTAAAGCTTCTTTGGTTTTTACCCTATAGGTCAGTATGGCTTCTTGTGTAGTCTCTAGGGCCACCACTCTATGGCCTAAGTGATGTAGGTCTTCTTTGATGTCTGTGAGATCTTTTTTCAGTGGGGAGAGTGCTGATTCCAGCAAATCTTGAAGTATGGCTTTAGATATAGGAGGATCCCTCCGAGGAGGCCTGTGCTCCGATGTGTCTGAGACACTGCCTGTCTACGAGTAGTCTTCTGCATCAGAATGCGGAGTGTGGTCCAGCGCCATCTTGGCCGCGCCGGCGGTGGCGGACTGGGTTTTCTTCCTTAGAAATTTCTCCATGTCCAGTTGTTTAGTACGGACAGGGGTTGCTTCTGCTGGATCCCTGTGCTTTTCTTTGCCAGTTTTCCCCATGCTAGATCAGCTGGAGAGCGCTATAAAGGGATTTGGAGCCAGTTCTTGTGCCATTCAGCAGCGCGGTCAGGCTCCGGCCCCCATCACCTGCCTTTCATACTGAAGCACAGTAACTGTTTCACTATTGCAGCGGTCTAGCTATGCATGTTTCTGCGATGTACACTGAGATACACTCTTCCAGCAGGCCGGGAAATAGCTGATTTATAATGTTCTTCATGACTAAATAATTTGGATCAAATCTGTATTTTTACTGACAATTTCTCATTAATATTAGATTAGAGCTGCTCACAAAGTTTTGCTTTCTCAATAAGAGCCTCCCCTGTTTTCACAGCATGCAATCTAAGTTCAGCCATTTTATTATTCCACTCTTTCTGGGCAGGTTCATATTTTTCTGCCTGCTGTGTAAGTTCCTCCTCTTTTTGGGCAACAATCTCCATTAATTTTACACAACAGGACAACAAACCCTGTACTACATTCCTTTTCTATTTTTCTCTTTAATTTTTTTTATCAAGTACTTCTCTATCAAGAAAACAAGAAAACATTTCATCTCATCCAATGAATGTCTATATTCCGGTGGGATCTCATATGGTCCAGCATGGCTTTTTATATAATTAATGAGCAATCATTAAAGGGAACCTGTCTTCTCCGAAACACCCCCTGAACTAGAGTAAGCGGTGTATAGTATAAGTGATGCTGAATCCGAATATGTAAGTTTTATCTTCATACTCACTTCCATTCCGACGCTGTGCTCCCACAAACCAGCAGTAAAATGCATTGAGAGGACTCTTCTTTGAGTCCTCTCCATTATGTGATTGAGCACTGGAGTCCACTGAGTGCATTTTACTGCAGGTTTGTGGGAGCACAACATCAGAATGGAAGCAAGTATAAAGATAAAAATTACATAATCAGACTCGACGTAACTTACACTATACACCGCTTACTCTAGTTCAGGGGGTGTTTCGGAGATGACAGGTTCCCTTTAATACTCCGTTTACAATACCTTCCACACTAGCCATTCTAAAAGGTAAGTGCCACAGCAATCAACAATAAAGAATAATAAAGTATAACAATAATAGCAATACATAACGTTAAATAAGTCTAAAACTTCCTTCTAGGCTGTCTCTTGCTGAAAAAGGCAGACTCCTGTGTCTCAACCATACTTCACAGTACTTGTGGGTCACAAATCTCTATGGCTTCTTCTGGTCACTTGCCATGGGACCAAATATATTGTTGTTAATAAAATGTTGGGATCTTTTTTTCCAGAGATTAAACTTGATTCCGATTATCAGGCCCAGATACAGGAATTATAGCCTTTATGATTAATGAACCTACTAATACCCAGAATTATGTTACCTCAGTGCATTCACCCATTATCTTCCCTCAGCCTTTCTTCTTATACCGGTTTTACCCATTGACTAACATAAAGCACCAAAGAATTGCATCAATAAATATAGAATAATCACATTTATTAGTTCATCAAAATATATAAAAATATACACATATGTAGAAATTCAATGGTAGTAACATATCCACAAAAAGAAGGAGAACAGGGCAAAGTGCTAATATTGCAAGGTGCTTAACCGAAGTATCCACATGATACTTGATAAGGTGCAAGTGCATAATCACAAACGCATGGGACACTAAAAAGCACAACAGTCATAAAAGTAATGATACAGACCACAGACTCCTCCGACCCCGACGTACGTTTCGCCTTCAGCTTCCTCAAGGGGATAAGGCTCACAGTATGTAGTACAGGTTTATATAGTCCCAAGATTAAAAACACATGGTCATCAGCCAATATCCTTATTGATATGAGAGCGAGGGTGAGCGTGCGTTCCACTATGGAACGCATATGACGTCACTTCCGGTCCGGAAGAGTCACACTAAAGCCATTCATATTCATCTCTACTGTAATGGCACCGCATATTAAATTCAGCTATACCTGGAGTGCCCACACATATGGCAAATGAGGCATGATCTAGAATGCCGGGCCCAGCGCAGATGACAAATTTAAATCGCGTTCGACGGGAGGAGCGCGGCCGGAAACAGAAGTCCGGCCTGCGTTCCACCGTGGAACGCACGCGCATGCGCGTGCGCTGGCTGCTGATGGCAGAGGGGGCAGATTGTACGTAATAGTATGTTAAGGAGGAGCTGTGATATGCAAACTAAAGAGTATATATACGTCTGCATCGTAGAGGAGGGGAGAATAGATGACCTAGGTACATGAATATAGTGTATAAGAAAGTGTGAAAATAAGTGAATGAATAAATGAATAAAAAAGTGACTGAGATGGGAATGTATAACCTAGTGTTGAAAGTGAAAACACTATGTGTATAAGTGACAAAGAGTGAACAAATAAAACAAATAACAAAAGGTGTATATAAGTGTATATAAGAATTAGTGAAAAAAATAGTGAAAAAAATAATAATGATGAAGAAAATAATGAAAAGATGAAAAAAATAATAAAAAAATAATGTATAAATGGTGAAAAAAATAATAAAAAGAAAGATAAAATAATGTGGAAAAATGTGTAAAAATGTGATGTGAAAGTGTAAAAAAGTAAAAGGTGAAAAAACTGGTAATGTAATATAATATAAAATGTGGAGAAAAAAAAAAAAAAAAAGGAATGAAGAAGACAAATTCTTCTGTTCTTCTCCTTTCCCCTTCCCCCTTGTTGTTTCTCTCCCTTCAATCACTCGCTCCTCCAATCTTGAATTTCCAGAGTTTATGCTCTATCTGAAATATTGTCAAGGCGTGAATGGATGATAGCCCGGACACGACCACCAATCCAACCCAAGCAATCGGACAAGCTGGGACCAACTCTAACAAAACAGGACAAACAACAGTTAAAATATGCTATACACACACCTAGCAATTAAATACTACCAACCTCAAACACTAAGAATAAATAATAATAATGAAGATATATACACAGAATGAAAAACAAATGTAGCACATGGTGGGAAAACAGACAGTCGCAGGCGCCTCCAGAAACACGTGGGTGGGAACTCATAAGAAAGGGACATAGCTGAGATGTTCGTTTAGGCCTCGCGGTGTGAGTGTGTTCAACCGAAATATCCACCTTGTTTCTTTTTGGGCCAATGAACGTTTCCAATTCCCACCCCTACTGCCAACCAAAATGCGATCAATACCACTCACCTCTAGTTTGGCTCCGTCGCAGTTGTGATAATCTCTGAAGTGGCGTGGGAGTGTTTTAAGGGTCGTGACATCTTCCACATCCTTTGCCGCCTCGATACCCAATACATGTTCCCTAGTCCGTCTACGAAGTTCCCGAGATGTTAAACCGACATACAAGAGGCCGCACGGACATCTGGCTGCATAGATAACACCAACCGTGCCACATGTGATCGTGTGGGTTATCTCGAAGGTTTTGCGGCCCGAGGAATCTGTAAAAGAATTTGTTCTGAGAATGTTTGGGCATGCCACACACCCACCGCAAGGTTTGCACCCCCACTTCGGGCCCTTAGAGCCGAATGCTCTCTCCGGGTTCATCCCCCCATAATGGCTACGTACCAGCCTATCCCGCAGATTTCGCTCCCTCCTGTACGTAATTGATGGTCGTGATGGTAACATTTTCTTGAGGGTCTGGTCCGTCCGGAGAACATTCCAATATTTTTGTAGAATAGCCGCAACCTCCTTGTATCCGGAATTGTAAGATGTGATAAATCTCACAATGTTGGAATCTCCAGTCTTCTTCCGATCATTAGATTGTTGTAACAAAGGTGTTCTCGCTGAATTTTTGGCTCTAATATAGCCCTTCTTAATAACCGCTCGTTGGTAACCTCTAGCGGTAAAGCGTTCTCCCAGTTCCTTGGCTCTGGATTCAAAAGTATCCTCTCGTGAGCACAATCTCCGTAGTCTTAGAAATTGGCCCACTGGAATGCTATTGATTAATCTGCGGGGGTGTGATGACTGAGCATGTAGCAGACTATTGACTGCAGTTGGTTTACGAAAGATGTCCGTACATATAAATCCATCATTATCCACTTGGAGTTGAACATCCAAGAAATCCATACCACTGCGACCTGCCTTATAGGTGAGTTAATAAAATGTTGTTAATAAAATGTTGGGATCTTTTTTTCCAGAGATTAAACTTGATTCCGATTATCAGGCCCAGATACAGGAATTATAGCCTTTATGATTAATGAACCTACTAATACCCAGAATTATGTTACCTCAGTGCATTCACCCATTATCTTCCCTCAGCCTTTCTTCTTATACCGGTTTTACCCATTGACTAACATGTGGAGGACATCTAATTGGCTAGTACAAAATTTTAAACCTATTGGTCTTTTTAAAACTAAACTGATATTCTGATTGGTTGATTGTCTACTACTGTTGTAGGGGTAGCTGTTGTATAACTTAAAATGCGGAGGGAAAATACTTGTCGGGGCACTTCTGTGTAGGCCTAGGTCACATACAATAGTCACATTTACTGTAAACAGAAACTCTTCTGGACAGAAAACATTAACCATTGTTCTAATAGTCAGGGAGTCTCTACTGACCTAGAAAAAAAAACCCTGAGGTCTACATTTTGCATTTGATTTAAACAACAAATGTTCTTTATCTTTCCCATCTCACCTCTACTCATCGCTACTAGGAGTTGCAAATAGCTTCTGATTGTAACAATGATTACAAAATGTACTCCAGTACAGGATCCTGTAAAAAAAAAAAAAAAAAAATACTGCAGTCCCTATTACAGCTCTCCATTCCGTTACTTAGCTTTCACAGGGTACTGAAAGAAAAAAAATGGGATGCTATCAGATGATTTGGAGCAGGAATGGAGATGTATATTTTGTAATTAGCACTCCCTATTACATTTCCACATACTGGGGGACATTTACCAAGCATTTTGCGCCAGACGCATTTTGATTTGCACCAAAGATATCAACTGTTTTCTCCAGAATTTTCATCATAACAAATGCATCTTGCCAGAAATTAGTTAGAAATGTGGGAGGGGCTATCAAATTGGCACATATTATGCCTCATTTATCATCCTCTTTTTGGCAGAAATGGCTCAAATTGTTGTGGACAATTAAGCCAGCTTATGTGTTGGTGTTTTGTGTAAAAAGTCGCATTTATGGCAAAAAAATGAGACTTTTTATCAAAAAGTCACATTTATGAAAAGAAAAACCAACTCTTCGTGGGAACAAGTGATAAGTAAGTATTAAAACAGGATGTATTTATTTTTATCTAATATAAATAAGCTAGGCTGGGTTTCTTCAGTAAATTGAAATTCAACAAAAACAAAGCAATAACAAAAAAGTCCCGAATCTGAGACAAATGTCGCAATTTACAATAGGAAATGTAGCAAATACTCTTCAAAAGTCGCAAGTGCAGTCTTGCAGGGTTGGCTGAAATGGGGCATTTCAGTTTTAAAAAGTTGCATTTTAGTGCTAATCAAGTTTATATCTATAAAAGTCACATTTTAAAAGTGTTGTGTTCTTTTTGATATATGAGGGGGGACAAATCACCTCTTTTGATTTGCAATGTTAGTATTTTTTTGGAGCAAATTAGGCCATTATTGATAAATGTCCTCCACTTTGTTACCTAGCTTTCCTATGACTCAGAAAGACAAATATGGGACACTGTTGAATTATTTGGGAACAAAAATGGGGATACGTTATGTACAGTTAGTAATCTGCAGTTCCTATTACAGCTGCACATGGTATGTGGATCCTGGAAATCCCTGGATCCTGAAAGGAAAATATGGGAAACTGGCACACTATGGCAAGAGAATGGAGATTTCTTTTAGGTAGATTTTTTTTATTTAGTAGTCCCTCTTACAGCTTCACGTGGTATTTTTCCCAAGACGCTCAAAGGCAAATATAGCAAGTAATGGCACAATTTGCATCTTTCCATTTCAGTTTCACAGAGATTCTTACCCTGCTTATCCAGGCTCTTAGATATAGCAAATAAGGCTAGTTAGTCTGGTATATAATAATTAGTGCTTTATCAATACATAACAAGGCAGATTTGCCATTCTGCAGTCTGGGAAAGCTGGGTAAAAATGTCAAAGGTTGATTTATGTAGTAGTTTTATCACTAAATAGCTAGGCATATTTGAAATCCAGCAGTCTGGGTTAAACTGGGTAACAACTTTAACAGAGGTTGCACGTGGTACATACATTCTATAAATACAGTAGTATGTACACAGTGCTCTCCTATTTCATATATAGAGTATAAATATGCATAGTGTCAGGTAAACAATGAATATTCTTCATGCCCAGTTTGGTCTTCAGCATACCTCCACATTTATTGTTAGGCAGCTTTCCAAATTTCCTGAAAGGCCTAATTAAGCAGCAGTAAAGGTAGCTGGAATTATAAATGGTGTAGTTAGGCAGATTTGTCTTTTAGGAGCTTTGGAAAACCGTAGAACTCTATTGGAGGCCTTGTATGGCTTTGTAAACATTGCTTGATGTTGTATGTGTATGTACAGTGGTATACATTACATATACAGCTTATGTACAAGCAATCAGTAAAATTGCTTTTGACACAAACACACCTTATACTGTTGCCACTGTGAGTCAGTGAGGCGCAACTGGCTGGGAGGGGGAAGAAGACACGGCTGCAGCCTAAGAGTATAATACACTAGTTTCCGATTATATATATATGGTCTGCAAATATTATATCGGACATGAGAGGAGCAAGAAAAAAAATAAAAATAAAAAGATTGTTACATTGTCCTATTATATTTTGATTCTGGTTTAGTGTCCCTTTAAAAAGCAACATTGTGATATTTCAAGTTATCCATTCATCGGTCATACTTTGTTCCTTTTGCATATATTTTTTATATTATTTTGCTAACGCTTTATCAATGCTAGTTGATGTTAAAATGCGTTTTGCTTTCTCTTTTTCTAGGGACCACTTATTGTTACTGAAGAGCTTCATTCTTTGAGTTTTGAGACACAGCTTTGTCAGCCTGGTTTAGTTGTGGATTTGGAGGTACAGTATCTCTAAAATTATAGCTAGAAAGCTTGACACATATTTATACTGAACTTGAGTGAGATACTTGGACGTGGTTGGTTGGTCTAATAAAAAGTTGGTGCTCTGTGGTAAAACAATTGCACGTTATCTGGAAGAAACCACGGCACTCAAATAAATGGTATTTAGTCTATTTTTGAAATGTATTCAATCCATCCATTTTCATATTAATGACATCACTGGGCCAACGTTTCGGTCGTACCAGACCTTGATCACGGCCTGTCAATATAGGAGGATAGGACATATAGTCAAAACATGTGTAACAATAAGTAACATAGGTAGTTAATAAGTATATTCCATGGTATAGAAGTTCTGGGCAGAGAATCAAAATTCCAATATGTGGATGGTTCGGCTTATGAGGGTATCATCATATCAGAAAGGTAGAAACCCTACTTCAACCTACCCCAACATATGCGAGACCGCATGGGCACCGTATTAGATAAACCACGTGTGAAGATGTACAGGTATAAAAGGCTTTGGCATGGTAAACCTTGCCTGAAAGTGGGTGTATTGTGGTATGGGCACTAAGCTACTTTAAGCAAGGATTATGTGAAGGATTATGTGAATATGTGTTTAAGCTAAGCGAAGATTGTGAATATGTGGATATATGTTAAAGCTATACATCACTTCTTTTTAAGGTTAGTTGTCGGGCTTATCAACCATTGAAACACAGAGTCCCAAGGAATCTTTACTCCCGCCTCATAGCACTGTAATTGAGGGGGGGGCTGATGCCATCCAAGGGCACATGAATCTCCTTCCCGATGTCATCATATGGTTCAGTCATGATCATCTCTGGGATGGAATTCTCCACTTTGTCAACAGTTTCCTAGCACAAGGGATTACAAAAGAAACAGAGCAAGCATTATTTCAGGCTTATCAAAATGACAACTCCTAACTGGGCCAGAGATTTTCTCCAGTCTTTCAGCCAGTCAAACCAGGCATCCCATGGATCACTGATGCCCAAGTTTCTTTTCAACTCCTCAGATAAAGATGTGAGTCCTTTCAGGGCATTCATCTGGTCCCAGGTTATCTGGAATAAGAGTACAACTAGTATCTCCTATCATCTTACATACTCCACCTTTCTCTGCCAGAAGAATATCCAATGCCATTCTGTTCTGGAATGCCATGATACTTGTAGGACCCAACTGTTCCACAATCCCTTTCAGGGCATCTCTGGAGTAGTTCACAAATCTCTGCTGATTATAATAGATGTAATTAATAATGGTGATAGTGGGAATAAGCGACTCAAATTCCGCTACCACCTGGTCTCTTGCTTTGAACTCATTGGGGCCCCCCTTGGGACTCCTATGGCATCTATAAATACATGTGTGTCCAAGCTCTCAGCTGGCTTTCCTTTGAGCTTCACTGATGTGCTTGGGGTTAACATCACTTGTAATGGACCATCAAACCAGGGTTTGAGGACTGTTTTACCATGTCTTTTTAGCACCCAATCCCCAGACACAGGTGGGTGGGTCCCTGGTACCTTATGAGGATCCGATCCAGAAGTGAAGCAAAAACTCGAGAATGTGTTTTAGTCAAATGCTTCTGCAAACTGATCACATAATCTGTCAGACAACCATGCTGCATCTGGAGCTGCTGTGGGAAATACAATCTTGTCCTAGGGGCTGACCCCAAAAAGGACCTCAAAGGGACTTTGAGGTTAAGGGTATACCTTACTGAAAAGAGGGCTAACAGCAGGCACTCTGTCCATGGCTTATCAGTCTGTGCCATGGCTTTTTGAATCTTTAGCTTTAGTGTCCCGTTCAGTTCTTTCCTACCCTACCGCTGCTTTGTGGATGGTACGAAGCACTTCAGGCTTGTCCTACACCAAAAACCTTAATCATCTCTTACATCACTTCACCTAAGAAGACCTGTGTCACCTTCAGTGGTCTCTGGTACCTCATACCTGCATACAACTTCGGCCATAATCTTCTTTGCTGTGGTCTAGGCTGTGACCTTAGCTACCGGGTATGCTTCTGGCCATCCTGAAAACAAGTAATCACACACCAATACATACTCATACACACCCACCTTGGGTAGTTGAACGTAGTCTTCATGTGTTGAAACGGATACAAGAGGCGAAGTGTGTGTTTCTGAGGTACCATAACCATCTGACCCATGTTTGTTCGGGGCATCACTTCATACATCCTTTAGTATATCTGGTTGCTACAGTGCTGAACCCTGGGGCGTACCATGCACTATGTATTAAATCACACAGCAGTTTTTGACTGGTGCGTCACTCCATGGGTTGCCTGTGCCATTGTGGGTTAGAGGGATCTGGGGAGGCAGAGTTTTCCTTGAAACTGTATTATTCCCTCCTTTGCAGGCCCCCCTTTTGACACCCACTGGTCCCTTTCCTCCTTCCCCGCCTGGTTCTGTAAGGTGTTAAGAACTTCCAGGGAGAAGGGAGGAGTTATTTCAGGGACCTGAGCTGTGGCCACTAAGGCAGGGGTCTGCCTAGGCAATTTGGCAGCCAATTTTTGCCACCTGATCTGCCTTGGCTTTTCCCTTCACCTCCTCTGTGTCTGTTTCACAGTGGCCTTTTGTTCTTATCACTGCCACTCAAGTTGGCAACATGAGGGGTTCCATCAGAGACCTCACCGCTTCCCAATTTCTGATGGATTTACGTGAAGGGGTCATGAAGTCTCTGGCTTTCCAAATGGGGTGTGGAAAATAAAAACACAGTAAGAGCACCACATGTGCGGTATTTGTGATCAATATAGTATAAAAATAAAGCAATTCTGATTACCAGACAGTTGTGAGACAGTCACAACTACTGAGAAGCACTTCTACTGGTTGTTAGATAAGGCTACCAGTAAGCCGATATGTGATTCAAGCTGCAGCCTCGATCCTCTGTTTCTGCTGTAGTAGCAAGATTCAGAATATATAAGTGGATGCTGAAAAAGATGTTCTGGATCGTCACCGGCGCTGCCGTAATAAGCAATCCCAACTCTGGTAGAGTTATGGAGAAAGATCTTTTATTCTGGGTAGTCTACGCGTTTCTGGCGCTGAATTGCCCCCTTCGTCAGGACAGTATTCACATTACACGTGTTGCACAGTTTAAAAGCATTTTGTTTTGGCGCGCAGTCCAAGGGGAGGATAGGGGGCGTGTAATTTGCTGCTTAATTAGCATTACACAGGTAAATAAATAAACAAACAGGCAAATAAAGAGTAAAAACTAGACCATTAATACCTGTGCTATTGGTCCTGTGTGTGAAACTTGCACAGGGGCACTTTTAGTCATGTTTTGCTATTTGTATTAGAAGCAGATACTTTGGTAGCCGGAGCGCTGTGTTACGAGCGTACCGCCGCAGCCGGAGGCCCGTGTGACGGGAGTGCTGTCAGATCGGAAGTCACCTATGTGCTGGTACCTTTAGCGCTGTGTTACGAGCGTACCGCCGCAGCAGGAGGCCCCTGCACCAGGAGTACTGTGGGATTAGAAGTCTCCTATGTGCTGTGGGGTGGCTCTCTCTTGTGGGTGAGTGCTAATGACATCCCTTCATTTTTATGTTTATATGTTATGGGTAGCGCTATAGTTTTAGGATGCCTAAGAGAAAAACAGAGAAATAAAAATCTATATAGATTTGCAAAAAACGGCTCTGTTGTTGGTAATGAATAGTTCTTTGTTATAGGGGGAAAAGATGAAAGGGAAAAGGTGGTTAGTCTTAAAGAGGACCTTTCACCACTCCTGACATGCCTGTTTTAATAGCTCCATGCATTCCCCATGTAATAACAATTCTGGAACATCTATTCTTATGTCTGTATGTCGTGCCATTCCTTTATTATTTGCACTAGAAGTTATGAATGAATTGCTATTAGCCTTTAGTAAAGGAACAGAGGGGAGGTGACCAGTTGGGTGTGTGTACCTGCACAGACTGACTTTAGCCAATCAGTGCTGTCATGTTCAAACTATGCAGATACACACCCCCAACTGGTTACCTCCCCTTTGTACCCTTACTAAAGATAAATAGCAATTCATTCATAACTTCTAGTGCAAATAATAAAGGAATGGCACAACATAGAGCCATAAGAATAGATGTTCCAGAATTGTTAGTACATGGGGAATGCATGAAGCTATTAAAACAGGCATGTCAGGAGTGGTGAAAGGTCCTCTTTAACCCTTTCTTAAAATAGGAGTAGTGCAAAATGGATATATACGGCCAGAAGGTTCCGTTGTGCCTCCTTCAGTGCCTGCTTCAGTGGGGGAGGATTCTATGCATGTATCCTATTCTTGTCGATAATGTTGCTTTCTATCTTTCCGGTACTGGGTTATGTTATTATGTTTCTTCTGATAGTGGGCAGACTGGATACTGTTTAGGCCACTTATATGTATATGTATGTGACTCTTTTGAAGTTTGGCGCTTCAATAGGTTCTGTGGTTATTTATTTCATTATTTATTATACTTGATTTTATGGGGATGTAGATAAGTAAATAAATAACTAAAAAAGTAAGTCAGGATGTGCCTGTCAAAATTTGCATATATATGTAAAAGTGGAAGATCAGTCTACTTTTAGTCATAGATAAAGAAAAAAATAATAAAATTCGATAAAAAATGAAAATTACACAAAAAATAGAGATATAGAATGTATAAAAACATAAAACGATACACAAAAGGGCATATAAAGAGGACACAGGTAATGATGTTGAATGCAAATAATGGTGGTAATAATAATCATAAGATTGGCCCAAGACCATGAGTACAATACTATGGGTAATGCCAGAAAAAGACCCATAAGTGGGTTTGCGTCTTTTTCTGGCCCCTCATTGAGACTGTAGGGGGTCAATGTATTTAATTGATAAATCCAGTAGATTTCACATTTTTGTAGTTGATCAAACCTATTATATGGGTTTGGTGGTAGATAGGAGTAATCGTATGTCTGTTTTTTTCTGGGGTGTTGGAACAATGTCTCGACAGGCCGTGTTTCGCGTACTGTTTTTGAATGTTATGTCTGTGTTGGTTAAGGCGGCAATGTAGTGGTTGGGTTGTTTTCCCTACATATTGTAGTCCGCACTGACATTCAATCAGGTAGATCACATAAGACGATTGGCATGTGAGATGGTGTTTTATATTGAATGTGGTTCCATTCGTTTTGGAGGAGAACGACGTGTGTCCATTTGTAATGGTAATGCAGCATAGGCATCTTGGGGTTTTACATTTATAACTGCCTATTTTCTTAATATCTTTTTGGGTGTGTCCTTTCTGGTGGTGCTTTGGTTTACTGGGAGCCAATAAGTTTCTAATAGTGGGAGCACGTCTATAGGTGATTCTTGGTTTATTGGGTAGAAATTTTTTCAAATACGGATCTTGTAGGATGATGTACCAATATTTTTGTAAGGTCTTTAGAATAGTGGAGTTTGACGTGCTAAATTGTGTGATGAAATGTATCTCTCTTGGAGTTGTTTGTTCTCTCGTGCTCGGCTGTAGACAATCTGTCTGTGTTAATTGTGCGCTTTTTTTATATGCATCGCGTATAATTTTTTATGTGTAGTGCTTTTCTTTGAACCTTTTTTCCAAAATTTTCGCTTGTGTTTCGAAGTCTCTCTGGTTTGTACAGTTTTTCCTAATCCGTTAATCCGAAAAACTGTACAAACCAGAGAGACTTCGAAACACAAGACTTCACTTGACTTTGTATCAAATGCAGGACCTAACATCTTCACCCGGTTCCCCTTGACCTGGAGTCCTGAACACCTGCATCATTACAACAACCTGTTAGGAATCGAGATGAATTTGCCTCCAAGTGCTGACTTAATCCTAGTAACAGAAATAACATAGAGGTTAAGTCATTTCATCTAATTAAACAATAATAACTAATTATAGGTATTATATCCTTCATTTATTAAGTTGAGTACTCTTTGTGGTTCTACTCGCATCTATGTGCATTGTTTCCTACTTGTAGCCGTGTCACGGAGAATACCAGTAACTAAGATGGTCGCTGGGTGGGGACTGACATTCCCTCAGTTAAGATGGCCACCAGGAAGAGAAGTTCCCTAAGTTAAGATGGCTGCCAAGATGGACATTGGGACGTAGGGTGTGCAGTCTTGTGTGATAACTGGATACAAAGAGGTGAGCCGCGGGCATGGTTTTGGCACTGATGTACTTCAGTGCTAGTGATATGGTGGGGCATGTGTCTGCAGGGGCGCAGTAGGGTCCTCCTGTATCATCTTAGGGGCTGTGCTGATGGCATGTAAAAGTAATCATTTGTCTTTTCATTATACATTTCTGCCCAGACTATGCGCTCCCTGCCTTCAAACAGCCATAACTGTTATATTTTTCTGTTCACATAGCTGTATGAGGGCTTGTTTTTTGCGGGACAAGTTGTACTTTCCAACGCCACCATTTAATATTGCATATGGTGTAGTGGGAAAAAAATTCCAAATCGGGTGAAATTGCAAAAAAAACCGCTATTCCGCTGCAGTTCTACGGGTTTCTTATTTACAACGTTCGATGTTCATTAAAACTGACCAGTTACTTTCATTCTACTGGTCAGTACGAATCCGGCGATTCCTAATATGTATAGTTTTTCCTGCGTTTTGATAGGGATAAAATAATTATAAAGTTGGCCTTTTTTTTCTTTTTTTGTCATATCTTGACCCCTATAACTTTTTGGTATTTATGGGGGCTCATTTTTTGCGGGGCGATCTGAAGTTTTTATTGATACCATTCTGGGGTGTGTATGACTTTTTGATCACTTTTTATTTAATTTTTTTTAGAAAAAGAAAGCGACAAAAAACAGCAAATCGCCATTTGGACGCTTTTTTCCGCCACACAATTCGCCGTATTGGAATTTTTAAAATATATTTTAAAAGTACGGGCGTTTTCGGTCACGGTGATACCCATGATGTCTATATTTATTGTTATTTAGGTATTTATTTTTTAATCATATGGAAAGGGGGGGGGGTGATTTGAACTTTTATATTTTTTTTATTTTTTATAAATTTTTTAACTTTTTTTTATTTTTTGTGATTATTTTAAAGCTCAAATATGAGCAAATAGATTGTGTTTTTTATTTTTTCTTTATGAGCAATGAGGGTCTTTTATTTTTGACTTAATGACCGAATTTGCTCATTTCTTATCCTGGCCTGCCATCTAGTGGCCAGAATAAGAATTGCACTTTGAAAGCTGTAAACCTCATCAGCGAGGTTTACAGCTTTCAGATCGTGTACAGACACCCCGATTGGCCACACGGGGTGTCTGTACAGACGCGTTTAGACGCAACTAGATGCCGTGAGCACGTGTGATCACGGCATCTAAAGGCCTACGAAGACGCCGCCGATGACGGTAAGTACCCGCAAGTCTCTGCTGTTAGAAACAGCACTGCAGACGGCGCTGCAGAAAAGGAGTGTCAGGGAGCCTCCGGACCAGCGGCAGGGGTCCGGCTGTGCCCAGGTGCCGGACCCCTGCTGAATGCGCTGACCGCGGCACATGAGGCGTGCGGCATGGTGTGCCGCTTTCAGGATGGCGAGCGGGGGCCATCGGGTCCCCGTGCTGCTGTGACGGGGACCCGATGGCTTAGATAGCAGCCCGATGCCTTCCTTAGGCATCGTGGCTGCTATCCCTGCGAGCCTGTGCGATCCAGCCTCCTGGATCGCACAGGAAGCAGGCTGTAAGTGTATTACACTGAGTAATACACTTACAGCCAATGCATTACAATACAAAAGTATTGTAATGCATTGTAAAGGGGATCAGACCCCCAAAAGTTATATAAAGTGGGGAAAAAAGTTAAAAAATAAAGTTTAAAAAAAAAATAATAAAAGTTTCAAGTTACAAAAAAACGCCATTTTCCCAAAAAAAAATAAAAAAAATTGTAACAAAAAGGTAAAAAAAAAAAAAAGGTATCGCCGCGTCCGTATCGACCGGCTCTATAAAAATATTATGTCATCCACCCCGCCAGGTGAACGCAGTAAAAAAAAAAAAAAAAAAAAAAAAAAAACTGTGCCAAAACACATTTTTTTGGTCACCTTCCCTTACAAAAAGTGTAATAGCAGGCGATCAAAAAGGCGTATTTAACCCAAAATGGTACCGATCAAACAGTCATCTTGTCCCGCAGAAATGTAGACCCTACCTGAGACAATCGCCCGAAAAGTAAGAAAAATATGGCTCTCAGAAAATAGCAACACAAAAAAAAGATTTTATTCTGTTCAAAAATGCATCTAATGTGTAAAACTTTCCAAAAATAAAAATGTTAGACATATTGGGTATTGCCACGTCCGTAACAACCTGCTCTATAAAAGTATTACATGAGATGGCCCCCCAGGTGAATGCTGCAAAAAAAAAAAAAAAAAAAAAACTATGCCAAAACAGCTATTTTTTTCACCTTGACTCACAAAAAGTGTAATACCAAGCAATCAAAAAGTCTTATGTACCCCAAAATGGTACCAATCAAACCGTCATCTCGTCCCTCAAAAAAATGAGCCCCCACATAAGACAATAACTCAAAAAAATAAAAATCAATGGCTCCCGCAAACCGATCCATCAAAATGTGTGTTGTAAAATCCATATGGCACTCCTTCTGTCCTGCCATGTGCCCCCACACCAGTTTACCACAACATATGGGGTGTTGCCGTATTCAGGAGAAAATGGGGAACAAATTATGGGGTGCTTTTCTCCTGTTACCCCTTGTGAAAATGAAAAATTTGGGGCTAAAGCATCATTTTATTGGAATAAATGAAACTTTTCATTTTCATAGCCAAGTGTTTCCAAATTCCGTAAAACGCTTAGGGGGGGTCAGAGTGGCTAGTAACCCCCTTAATATATTCGTTGAAGGGTGTAGTTTCCAAAATGGGGTCACTCTTTGAGCGTTTCCACTATAGGGGTACGTCAGGGTCTCTCAATTACAAAATGATGCCTAAAAACTATTCTAGCAAAATTTCCCTCCAAAATCAGTATGGCGCTCCTTTCCTTCTGACCACTGCCACAAACCCATAGAGACGTTTACCACCACATATGGGGTATTTCTGTAAACTGCAGAATCAGAGTAATGTATATTGAGGTTTAGTTTGCTGTTAACCCTTGCTGTGTTGCAAGAAAAAATTATTAACATGAATAATCTACCAAAAAAGTGAAATTTAGAAATTTCACCTCCATTTTCCTTTAATTCTTGTGGAACACCTCAAGGGTTAACAAAGTTTGTAACTGCAGTTTTTTATAATTTGAGGGGTGTAGTTTCTAAAATGGGGTCATTTATGGGGGGTTTCATTATGTAAGCCCCTCAAAATCACTTTATATCTGAATTGGTGCTTACAAAAAATGGTTTGGGAAAATTTGGTGAAAATTTGAAAAATGGCTTCTAACCTTCTAAGCCTTCTAACGTCCCAAAAAAGTAAAATGACTTTTATAAAATGATGCCAACATAAAGAAGACATATGGGGAATGTAAAATAATAACTATTTTTGGAGGTATTACTATGTATTTTGAAAGTAGACAAATTGAAATTTTGAAATTTGCAAATTTTTCCAAATTTTTGCTAAATTTGGTATTTTTTTATAAATAAAAATGAAATATTTTGTCACAAATTTACTACTATCGTGAAGCACAATATGTGACGAGAAAACAATCTTAGAATGGCCTGGATAAGTAAAAGCGTTCCAAAGTTATTACCACATAAAGTGACACATGTCAGATTTGCAAAAAGCGGCCTGGGATTTCAGGTGAAAAGTGGCCCGGTACTGAAAGGGTTAAGGAGATATATATATATATATATATATATATATATCAGGGCTCCAGCTGGCGACCAAAATGGTCGCAAATGCGACTTAGATTTTACAAATGGCGAGAAGACTTTTTAGCCTTGTTGCCATTTGCGCCTGGACCCGACCGCATTTACTGATGCTAGGCTGCGCTACTGCACAGCCTAGTATCAGAGAACATGGAGCAGATAAAATAGAAAAAAATCTCTCACCTGTCTTGCACCGTGGCTCCGCTCCGGCGCTCCTCTGTCTTTCCGGGCGGCTCTGCACTGTCCTGACGGCGTACAGCGTCAGGACGTAGTGCGTGCACTCTGACCTGACGCTGCACGCAGTCAGGTGATAGTGCAGCGCCGGGAGGACAGAGGAGCGCTGGTCCCGAAGCGGAGCCGCGGCGCAGGACAGGTAACAGATTTTTTTTATTTTATTCTGATGGGCTGATCTGAGGTCTGATGGGGCCACAATAGGCTGATCTGAGGTCTGATGGGGCCACAATGGGCTGATCTGAGGTCTGATGGGGGCACAGTGGGCTGATCTGAGGTCTGATGGGGCCACAATGAGCTGATCTGAGGTCTGATGGGGCCACAGTGGGCTGATCCAACTATAATAATCATTGGTGGCAATACAGGGTCCCCCCCCCTCACCCTCTTCATTGGTGGTTCAGTGGGAGTTCCGATCGGAGCCCAGCAATGTAATCGCGGAACTCCGATCGGTTACCATGGCAACCAGGACGCTACTGAAGTCCTGGTTGCCATGGTAAGCTCCCTGCTGCCCTGTGCACAAAGCCCAGGGCAGCAGGGAGAGTGTAAAGTCCTATTCATCCTGAACATACGCCGGCGGCATCCGTGGTATTGCAGATCCGTACTTTTGCGGATCCACAATACTAAGGCCGTCTGAATGGCCCCTTAATCACCTCCTTTCCCAATATACTATAAAATATATTAATAAATATCCGAAAAGTCCAAACTATTAAAATATAAAAAAATAATCTCCTATATGGTGAACACGTAAAAGAAAAAAAAAAACCTCACAATTCGCCATTTTTTAGTCACCTTCTCCTGCCAAAAAAAAAATAGGATAGGACAATTCTATTAATGGCCGGACGTTCCATCTCCTCCAAGTATTTTTTTTAAAATTATAATTATATGTATTTAAATTTGGCGCCAAAAATTTTTTATTTGGCTCCTAAATTTTTCAGTTCAGGAGCCAATGGCTCCTAGGTATTTTTTTTAGTCTGGAGCACTGTATATATATGTATATATATATATATATATATATATATATGTGTGTATATATATAAATATGTGTGTGTGTGTGTGTATATGTGTTGTGGGGTTCAGCTCCGTCACAGGGACCACAGACATAGAAATGTCCAGAAATGGGTTTTATTTAAATAAAGTCCAAATGAAAAACAAACAGCTTTTCTTCAGCAGGGTGCAAAATTACGGCATAACATAAAGATGACCTTTCTTCAGGCATAAAAGAAAAGGTATACAGAAACAGGTTGTTCTCACCACACAGTCTTTAGGATACAGCAGGGTTCACCAGCGTCTCTGTCTGGACAGCACAAAACTTCAGCTCAACTCCAGGCTTGGAGCCTCAGCACACACACACCTCACCTGAAACTTCCTGGCTGATATAAAGCCCAGGCAGAAAACCTGGCCTGGATACGTGGGAGCAGTCATCCCACCCAACACTGAGACTGCTCCAGTCAAAAGCTGGCCCGGATCAAACTGCTTGAAAGCAGCTATGCTAACATTAGAAAGTGTCAGTAACCTAAGGTTACTGACAAGGACTACCAGCTACTTCACCGAGACCAGGCATCTCGGTGACACGTATCTGCCATCAACCACTGTACCTTTTGCTTTGTCACATACCCCCCCCTGCCCAAAGCGTTATTTCCCTTTTTCATACTCATCCACTTCAGTGGAGCATGATCAGAAACCAGTTTGAACCTTCTGCCCAGTAAGTAGTATCTGAGTGAATCTAATGCCCACTTAATGGCCAAGCACTCTTTTTCCACAATGGAATAATTCTTTTCAGTTGGGGAAAGTTTATGGCTAAGATACATAACTGGATGCTCTTCTCCACTTATGTCCTGTGACAATACCGCACCCAGGCCTACATCAGACGCATCTGTCTGTACTACAAATTCCTTTGTAAAATCAGGTGCTACCAAGACTGTCTGCTTACATAGGGCAAGTTTGAGTTTATTAAAGGCTCTTTCAGCCTCCGGAGACCATTTAACCATGACCGACCGGGTCCCTTTTGTGAGCTCGGTTAATGGGGCTACAATGGTGGCAAAGTCAGGGACAAAGTGTCTGTAGTAGCCTATGATCCCCAAGAATGCCCTCACTTGTTTTTTTTGTTAGTGGGCGTGGCCAGGTTTGTATCGCTTCAACCTTGTTTATCTGTGGCTTAATTAAGCCTCTTCCTACTATATACCCCAGATATGTGTCCTCTTCCATACCAACTGCACATTTATTGGGATTGATGGTAAACCCAGCTCTCCTTAGGGCATCTAAGACTGTCTGCAATTTACCCAGATGACTTTCCCAATCACGGCTGAATATCACAATATCATCTAGATAAGCGGCGGCATACTTCTTGTGAGGGATCAGTATGCGATCCATCGCCCTTTGAAATGTGGCAGGAGCTCCCTGCAATCCAAAAGGCATCCTTGTATACTGATAGCATCCCTCAGAGGTGGAAAAAGCAGTCTTTTCCTTGGCCTCCTTGGATAATGGGATCTGCCAATATCCTTATGTGAGGTCCAATGTGGTAATATAACGGGCCGGCCCTAGCCTTTCAATGAGTTTGTCTACCCTAGGCATCGGGTATGCGTCCACATCGGAGACCTCATTAAGCTTCCTATAGTCATTACAGAAGCGCCATTCTCCATTTGATTTTGGCACCAAGACTATTGGGCTTGACCACCCACTGTTCGATTCCTCAATAACTCCTAATTTTAGCATTGGTTCCACTTCTTGGGAAACCACTTGTCTATGGGCCTCCGGTATTCTATAAGGCTTCAGGTTTACCCTAACAATCTCATGCTCAATCACAGAGGTAAGACCAGGTAAGTCCAAGAACATGTCCTTATTCTGTTCTAACAGTTCCCTGCATTGCTGCTTCTGTGAGGGTGAA
>ONZH01014410.1:0-23849 GCA_900303285.1 Rhinella marina
TTACGGTCCGTGACACGATCACTTGATCCCTGAGGCAAATCTGCTTTATATTCAGTTGCTGTTGGTTTTCTCCTACATTGGAGGCTTGTAATCTAGGACGTAGAAGTGTCACTGGTAAGAACAAGGGGTGTGATGGGACAGCAGCCACATGACAAACCAGGAAGTAGAATTAAAGCACGGGGGATAAGAAAACACTGAAATGAGGTAAATACGAAAAAAACGGGGAAAGGGACGAAAGTGATTAATGAAAACAGAGTAAGAGTTTAAAGCAGTTTATGGCACAATCCCTTTAATTAGACTTTTCAGAGTAATTACTGATATCTGTGACTCACCCAGGACCCGCAGACAGCTCGACGTCCTCCCCAGCTGATCACCACTGCAGTTCAGGACTGAGCCCCAGATCAGAGTCTTGGAGGACACGTTCCTGGTCACGATGTTTGGATTCATCTCTGTTGTGCCGTTAAATGTCATCGTCACATTGGCGGGAGGTCGGCCATTTCCCCAAGAGCAGACAAGCGCTTCAGAAATATCGCCATTAGAAGTCATGGACATGAGTTTCTCCATTCCGGGCGGCCTCCTTTGAGAAGACAACGTGAGATGTGCTGTGCAACGGCACTGGTGACACTAAGGAGGAAGTCATTTGTGCCGTCATACATGCTCCGGCTGTGGATCTAGGGGTGTGAACACGTGTCTACAGATGCATTTCCTGTATACCTGAGGAACAGAAGATTCTCCTGCTGCGAGCCTCCAGAGCCTGTGCCTCCTACACTAGACACAAGCTATGGCCAGCTGGTAGAGACAACCATATGGCAGGTATGATTAATCTCCCTGTTGTTACTCTAGGCCGTTCTTCCGGCTGAAGATGTTAGAGCGGTATGGAGGTATAGACTCATTATATTCAGGTATAAAGGCCATAGGTTGACCCGTGCAGCTGAACATTTGGGCAAGTGAGGAGAGGGGAGCACAACATACAAGACAATCACATGTGGGATTATTCTACTCACAGTTGATATTGAAGCTGAGCTCATTGCTGGTCTCACTATTCAGCAGGTTGGACGCTGTACAGGTGAAGGGTTTCCACCGTCGTTCCTGGAGACCGGGCTGATGGTCAGACTGGAGTACGGAGGAGAATCGCTCCCAGTAATGTAATATGGAGGCTTTGAGGACACTGGTTTTCCATCCAGGCTCCAGGAGAAGGTGATGGCTGAACCCTGAGCTGAGCAATGGAGAGACACCGAGTCCTGTCCTGCCCAGAGCTCTGCGGAGGATGCGTTACTGCTCAGTGTCACGTTCGAGACCGGGGCTGTAATGAGGGATTACAATGTCAGGTAACACCTATATACAGATAACAATAGGGATAGCTTATCTACTCCCTCTGTACAGTAACTTCTGCACAGGCCACCAAGAATTCCCACAACAGTCTTCCATAAAAGTCAATGGTGATGGTCACAGGTCTCCTCCTCATCTTCACTGTACAGGTCACAGAACATGCCCACTACATTCTACCACAGAAGTCAATAGACAATGGTCACAACTCCCCTCCCTGCACCATGGTCTTTGCACAGCTCATGCTTACTACATTCTGCCATAGAAGTCAATAATGTAGTGCCCTTTAGCAGGGGTACTTTGACTTTTAGATATTGTCCCTGTTTTCATTATGCAAAGTTATAAACTTTTTACTTTATTTCACTTGAAAGGGTTACTGTGTAACAGCATTTTATATGTATGTTCTGATATATATCCTGTTCATTATGACTGCATTTGCTAGGCTCTGTGGAAAGGGTTAATGAATACTGAGAGACTTTTGAGACTTTGAATGAGAAGCTGGTAATTTTCCATAGCTGCCATAGAGTTTAAAGAAGAGCCTGTTTTGGAGGAAAAAAGGTAGACGCTGTTTACCACCAAAACCAGACAGATTGACCTTGTGACTGTCTGGTTTAGCTCCGTTATTATGTCTGGAAACTTGTTATGTCTGGAAAATCTGCTGTGTCATTACCATTGAAGCTGTAATGTTAAGTCTTTGAGAGGACAGGAAAGTGTAACAATTGTTATTTGTTTGGGCTTGAGACATTCTCACACTCCACCCCTCCCACTAGAAGTTCCAGTCTAGCTAGAGATTGGTATATAAGGAGGGGCAGCCAGAGCCCCTCTAGTGTTCTACAGTTAGGACCAGTGCTTGGAGAGGAGACTGTGCCAGACTACTGAGTGACCAGAAGAAGACGCTTAGATGGGGATACTGAGCAAACAGACCATGGCGTCACCACACCATTCCTGTTGACTAAGAGCCCACCCGGACTACTGAACTACAGGACCGTGGGCCTCCAGCCTTTGGCCGAGAAGAGATAGAGAGAGATATAGATTTATATATATAGAGAGAGAGAGAGAGAGAGTACAGTAGCTCAGGCCTTCCTCATTTCATCCAAAAAACCTCCTTATTCTGCAGGGGGAGACTGGAGAAGCCAGCCCTATGCCTCGTCTCAGGGAGGAGACTAGAGAAAGTCTGGCCATATGCTTCATTTCAGGGAGGAGGGACTGGAGGAAGCCAGCCCTATGCCTCGTCTCAGGGAGGAGACTGAGAAAGCCAGCACTATGCCTCGTCTCAGGTGAGGTGACTGGAGAAGCTGGCCCTATGCCTCGTCTCAGGGAGGAGACTGGAGAAGCCAGCCTATGGCCTCGTCTCGGGGGAGACTGGAGAAGCCAGCCCTATGCCTCGTCTCAGGGAGGAGACTGGAGAAGCCAGCCCTATGCCTCGTCTAAAGAGGAGACTGTGAGAAGCCGGGCCCTATGCTAGTCTTCAGGCGAGGAGACTGGAGAAGCCCCGCGTCCTATGTTCTCGTTTCCCAGCGGAGGAGACTGGAGAAGCCGGCCCTTATGCCTCGTCTCAGAGGAGACTGGAGAAGCCAGCCCTGTAAGACACATAATACTCAGAAGAGATAAGAAGAAAGACATAGAAGAGCCAAAGGCCCTATGCTCACCTGTATTGTTTTTGCAACTGAATCCCTCCAGTAAAGAAGCCCCCTTGGTTGGTTACTGCAGACCCTGACTCTCTGGACTTATTGCCATTTGGAGTACACCACACCTACCATCCCTCTTGGAGAGCAGGCGAACACATGGTGACACCTCAGTGGTGTCCGTAGGACTCAGCATTAGCGTTTCGGGGCCACCCCAAACTCGGCCTCTGGCAAATAGACAATGGTTATACAGCTCTCCTCCTCCCTTTGCCTTTGGCCCATGCACAATGCACATTTATGGCAGCACAAAAGATCTGAGTAGATACGGTGGAACTGCAATGCAATCTCCATGTTCCTGTGTTTACACCCATGGCATATGGTTTGGACAGGATGGCCCGAGCAGACCACAGCCGCTTGTATCACGAATCTGGCACAATGGCTTCTAGCGTGCGTGTTTCACATCTATGTACTATACTAGGAGGAAGAGCCCGCAGGAAGCCGTACACTTTTTCCCCTCAGAAGATGGGTGGTATGCAGGTAGGCGTCCCCCATGGAGAAGCAGGACAATAGAGGACATGTAATGAGGTATTTATGGTCGGGGTTACTCACAGCCGAGGTCGAGGAGGACTCCAGGGTCGTTCAGGTTGTTTATACTGTTGGGGGGACGGCTGTACAGTGTTGAAGGGTCCATCTCTTAGAAGACACCGGGCTGAGGGTTGAGAACGCTTCTATCTGCACTTTAGCACGTAATGTTTGGCTCCGAGAGGCAGGGGCCATCCCGTTCAGGCTCCAGGAGTAGCTGACATTGTACCGTGGCCCGAACAATTGTAGAGGACACGGAGTCTAATTCCCTGCAAAACCAGTCCTGATGTGTTCACCGTCTATGTGATATATCCGATTATAGGAACTGCCAATACAGAGGAAGGTTATTAAAATGTCTGGCAGTGTATGGAGACCGTTTATGGCAGTTTCTGGTGAGGCCGTTTATGGCAGTGCATGGAGACTGTACGGCAGTTGTATGGAGGTTTGTACTTGCAGTGTTTATGGAGGCTGTACGGCGTGTATGGAGGCTGTACGGCCAGTTCAGTTATGGAGGCTGTACGGCAGATGTTATTGGAGGCTGTACGGCAGTTTAGGAGGTTGTACTGCAGTGCTATTGGAGACTGTATGGCAGTTTATGGAGCTGTACGGCAGTGTATGGAGGTGGTACTGCAGGTTGTATGGAGGGCTGGTACGCAAGTGTTATGGAGGCTGTACGGGCAGTTTTAATGGAGCTGTACGCCAGTGTATGGAGGCTGTACGGCAGTTTATTGAGGCTGTACGGGGCTAGTGTATGGAGGTTGCTACTTGCAGTGTATTGGAAGTTGTACTGCAGTGTATGGAAGTTGTACTGCAGTGTATTGGAGGTTGTATAGAGGCTTGTACTGCAGTGTATGGGGGCTGTATTGCACTGTTATGGCAGTCTGTACGGCAGTGTTATGGAGGCTGTTACGACAGTTGTATTGGAGGCTGTACGGCAGTGTATGGAGGCTGTACGGCCAGTGGTATGGAGCTGTACACAGTGTATTGGGGCTGTTATTGGCAGTGTATGGAGGCTGTCGGCAGTGTATGGAGGCTGTACAGCAGTTGCTATGAGTGGGCTGGTTGGGCAGTGTATGGAAGCCGTACAGAAGTTTCTGGAGGCTGATACGCAGTGTACTGAGTATGCTTATAGCAGATGTTATGGAGGCTGTACTTCAGTACGTGTAGCCTGATATGGCAGTTTTATTAAGTTTGTACGCCACTGTATGGAAGTTGTATAGTAGTGTATTGAAGCTTTTATCGAAGTGTATGGGCACTAGTTATGGCAGCCGTACAGAGCCTGTACAGCAGTGTTTTATTAGGGACTGTATAGGAAAGTGTGTGCAGTGTATTATGCAGTTGATATATAGTGTATATGGCAGTGTATGGACTGTATATTGGCTCAGTGTTATGGACTGTTATATTGCAGTGTATGGACTGTATATGTCTTTCTGTTGATTCCATGTGTATTTTCAGGTCCCCTCTAGAACTGATGCTTCCTCATACCTCCCGCAACAACAGCACAGGGTGCGATGCTCGCCATTGATTTGCTATTTGTATGGGATTATGAGGACAGACGTCTGATGAGATTCAGGGGAACATGAGCCTACAGGAGAGCGCATGAGCGGTGATAATACTGCTACACAGAACTCACTCCTCTCATACCTCCACCTGCTGTAGACACTTTGGTCTTAAATTATGGGCTTCCTAATACTTTACAGGCACCTACATTACAGACGTCTTAGTACATTAGAGGTGTCCTAATTACAGGACATCTTAGTACATTTAGAGGTTGTCCTACATTACAGATGTCTTAGTACATTAGAGCGTGTTTCCCTACATTACAGACATTCTTAGTACATTAGCAGGTGTCTACATTACAGGACGTCTTAGTTACATTAGTGAGGGTTGTCCTACATTACAGACGATCTTAGTACATTAGAGGTGTCCTACATTACAGATGTCTTAGTACATTAGAGGTGTCCTACATTACAGACATCTTAGTACATTAGAGGTGTCCTACATTACAGACGTCTTAGTACATTAGAGGTGTCCTACATTACAGACGTCTTAGTACATTAGAGGTGTCCTACATTACAGACGTCTTAGTACATTAGAGGTGTCCTACATTACAGACGTCTTAGTACATTAGAGGTGTCCTACATTACAGACGTCTTAGTACATTAGAGGTGTCCTACATTACAGACGTCTTAGTACATTAGAGGTGTCCTACATTTACAGACATCTTAGTACATATTAGAGGTGTCCATATTACAGAACATCTTAGTACATAGAGGTGTCCTACATTACAGACGTTCATTAGTACTTAGAGGTGTCTTACCATTACCAGACATCTTAGTAACATTTAGAGGTGTCTACATTACAGACATTTCTTTAGTACATTAGAGGTTGTCCTACATTACAGACGTCTTAGTACATTAGAGGTGTCCTACATTACAGACATCTTAGTACATTAGAGGTGTCCTACATTACAGACGTCTTAGTACATTAGAGGTGTCCTACATTACAGACATCTTAGTACATTAGAGGTGTCCTACATTACAGACGTCTTAGTACATTAGAGGTGTCCTACATTACGGGTGTCTTAGTACATTAGAGGTGTCCTACATTACAGACAATCTAGATCACATTAGAGGGTGCCTACATTACAGACATCTTAAGTACATTTAGAGGTGTCCCACATTACGGGTTGTTCTTAGTACCATTAGAGGGTGCCTACATTACAGGACATCTTAGTACATTAGAGAGTGTCCTACATTACAGACATCTTAGTACATTAGAGTGTCTACATTAACAGACATCTTAGTTTACTATTTAGAGGGTTCCTACCATTACAGACGTCTTGTACATTTAGAGGTGTCCTACATTACAGACATCTTAGTACATTAGAGGTGTCCTACATTACAGACATCTTAGTACATTAGAGGTGTCCTACATTACAGACATCTTAGTACATTAGAGGTGTCCTACATTACAGACGTCTTAGTACATTAGAGGTGTCCTACATTACAGACGTCTTAGTACAATTTAGATGAGCTGTCTATATTACAGAACATCTAGTACATAGAGGTTGTCCTACATTACAGGTGTCTTAGTACATTAGAGGTGTCCTACATTACAGACGTCTTAGTACATTAGAGGTGTCCTACATTACAGACGTCTTAGTACATTAGAGGTGTCCTACATTACAGACATCTTAGTACATTTCAGGTGTCTCTACATTTACAGACGTTTAGTACATTAGAGGCTGTCCTATATTACAGACATCTTATACATTTAGAGGTGTCCTACATTAAGACATTCTTAGTACATTAGAGGTGTCCTACATTACAGGATGTCTTAGTTTACATTAGATGGTGTTCCTACATTACAGACGGTTCTCTAGTACATTAGAGGTGTGTCCTACATACAGACGTTCTTAGTTCATTAGAGGTTGATCCTACATTTACAAGGTGTCCTTTAGAACATTAGAGGTTGTCCTACATTACAGGTGTCTTAGTACATTAGAGGTGTCCTACATTACAGACATCTTAGTACATTAGAGGTGTCCTACATTACAGACATCTTAGTACATTAGAGGTGTCCTACATTACAGACGTCTTAGTACATTAGAGGTGTCCTACATTACAGACATCTTAGTACATTAGAGGTGTCCTACATTACAGACAGTCTTAGTACATTAGAGGTGTCCTACATTACAGATGTCTTAGTACATTAGAGGTTGTCCTTACATTACAGAGTCTGTACATTAGAGGTGTCTACAATTACAGACATCTTCAGACATTAGAGGTGTTCCTACATTACAGGTGTCTTAGTACATTAGAGGTGTCCTCATACAGACGTTGCTTAGTACGTTAGAGGTGTCCTACATTACAGACGTTCTTAGTACATTAGGAGGTCTTGTCCTACATTTACAGACATCTTAGTACATTTAGAGGTTGTCCTACATTACAGACGTCTTATACATTAGAGGTGTCCTACATTCAGACGTCTTAGGCTACATTTAGCAGCCGTGTCCTACCATTACAGACATTCTTAGTACATTAGAGGTGTCCTACATTACAGACGTCTTAAGTACATTTAGAGGCTTCCTACATTACAGAAATCTTAGTACATTAGAGGTGTTCTACTTTTACAGACATCTTAGTACATTTAGAGGGTTGTCCTACTTACAGACAATCTTAGTACATTAGTTTAGATGTGTCCTACATTACAGACATCTTAGTACATTAGAGGTGTCCTACATTACAGACGTCTTAGTACATTAGAGGTGTCCTACATTACAGACGATCTTAGTACATTAGAGGTGTCCTACATTACAGGTGTCTTAGTACATTAGAGGTGTCCTTAACATTACAGACGTCTTAGTACATTAGAGGTTGTCCTACATTTACAGACATCTTGTACATTAGAAGTGTTCCTACATTTACAGGTGTCTTAGTACATTAGAGGTGTCCTACATTACGGAGATGTCTTAGTACATTAGAGGTGTCCTACATTACAGACGTCTTAGTACATTAGAGGTGTCCTACATTACAGACGTCTTAGTACATTAGAGGTGTCCTACATTACAGACGTCTTAGTACATTAGAGGTGTCCTACATTACAGACGTCTTAGTACATTAGAGGTGTCCTACATTACAGACGTCTTAGTACATTAGAGGTGTCCTACATTACAGACGTCTTAGTACATTAGAGGTGTCCTACATTACAGACATCTTAGTACATTAGAGATGGTTCCTAACATTACAGGTGTCTTAGTACATTTTAGAGGTGTCCTACATTCAGACATCTTTAGTACATTAGAGGTGTTCCTACATTACAAGACATCTTAGTACATTAGGAGGGTGTTCCCTACATTTACAGACGTCTTAGTACATTAGATTGTGTCTACATTACAGACATTCTTAGTACATTTAGAGGTTTGTCAACATTTACAGGACATCTTAGTACATTAGAGGTGTCCTACATTACAGGTGTCTTAGTACATTAGAGGTGTCCTACATTACAGACGTCTTAGTACATTAGAGGTGTCCTACATTACAGACATCTTAGTACATTAGAGGTGTCCTACATTACAGACGTCTTGAGTTACATTAGAGGTTGTCCATAAAATACAGACATCTTAGATACATTATGAGTGTGTCCTACATTACAGACGTCTTAGTACATTAGAGGTTGTCCCATACATTACAGACTTTCTTAGTACATTTAGAGGTGTCCTAATATAGAGAGATACTTAGTATACATTAAAGGTAGTACCTACATATAGGTGTCTTAGATACATTAGAGAGATGTCCACATACAGACATCTTAGTACATTAGAAAGAAGAAATGTCATATATACAGACATCTTTAAAGATACTATTAGAGGTGTCTTAACATTACGAACATCTTTAGTAACATAGAGAGATGTCCATACATTTTACAAGACATCTTAGTACATTTAGAGTGATACATATACATTACAGACGTCTTGTAACAATTATAATCAGTGTCCTACTTTACAGACGTCTAAGATACATTTAGGGTGTCCTACATTTACAGGACGTCATTAGTACATTAGGGTGTCCATACTTACAACATCTTAGTACATTAGAGGTGTTCTTACATTACAGAGTGTTCTTAGTACATTAGAGGTGTCATACATTACAGACGTCTTAGTACATTAGAGGTGTCCTACATTACAGACATCTTAGTACATTAGAGGTGTCCTACATTACAGACGTCTTAGTACATTAGAGGTGTCCTACATTACAGACGTCTTAGTTACAATACAGGGTGTCCTACATTACAGACATCTTAGTAATTGGAGGATGTCCTTACATTTACGACATCTTTAGTACATTAGAGAGTCGTGTTCTACAATTACAGACGTCTTTGATACATTTAGAGGTGTCCTACAATCCTTTAACAGACATCTTAAGATACTTTGGAGGTG
This sequence comes from Rhinella marina, assembly GCA_900303285.1. NCBI lineage: Eukaryota > Metazoa > Chordata > Amphibia > Anura > Bufonidae > Rhinella > Rhinella marina. The sequence continues at coordinate 9,475 of ONZH01014410.1, forward strand.
TCTTAATTACAGACGCTTAGTACAATTACAGGTGTACCTACATTACAAGACATCTTAGATTCATGAGGTTGTACCTACATTATCAGACATCTATAGTACATTAGAGGTGTCCTACATTTACAGGATGTCTTGGTACATTAAGAAGGTGTCCTACATTACAGACATCTTAACCATTAGAGGTGTCCTACATTACAGATTCTTAGTACTTTAGGAGGTGTCCTACATTACAGGACATCTTAGACATTAGAAGGTGTTCCTACATTACAGACGTACTTTAAGTACATTAGGGTGTCCTACATTACAGACGTCTTAGATACATTAAGTAGAGTGATCCTACATTTACAGACATCTTAGTACATTAGAGGTGTCCTACATTGACAGACATCTTTAGACATTAAGAGGTGCTACATTAACAGACTTCTTAGTACATTTTAGAGGTGTCCTACATTACAGACGTCTTTAGTACATTAAGAAGGTTGTCCTAACATTACAGAACATCTGTACATTTAGAGGTGTCCTACATTTACAGACGTCTTTAGCTCATTAGAGGATGTCCTACATTAACAGGTATGTTCTTTAGGTAATTAGAGGTGTCCTAACATTACAGATGTCTTAGTTACAATTAGATGTGTTCCTACATTACAGAACATCTTAGTACATTAGAGGTGTCCTACATTACAGATGTACTTAGTAAATTAGAGGTGTCCTACAATATACAGGCTGTCTTAGTAACATTAGGAAGGTGTCCATACATTACAGACGTACTTTAGTACATTAGAGTATGTACCTACAATTTACAGACGTCTTAGTACATTAGGAGGTGTCCTACATTACAGACGATAACTTAGATACATTAGAGGTGTCCTACATTACAATGACATCTTTTTAGTACATTAGAGGTGTCCTACATTACAGACTCTTAGTCATTAAGTTGGTGTTCCTACATTTTCAGAATCTTAGTACATTAGAGGTGTCCTACATTACATACATTCTTATTACATTAGAGATGCCTACATTACAGGTGCTTAGTACATTTAGAGGTGTCTACATTACAGACATCTTGTTACATTAGAGGGTCCTACATTACAGACGTCTTAGTACATTAGAGGTGTCCTACATTACAGACGTCTTAGTACATTAGAGGTGTCCTACATTACAGACGATCTTAGTACATTAGAGGTGTCCTACTTACAGACGTCTTTTAGTTACATTAGAGGGTGTCCTACATTACAGACATCTTAGTTACATAGGGTTGTTCCTACATTACAGGTTGTCTTTAGTACATTAGAGGTGTCCTACATTACAGACATCTTAGTACATTAGAGGTGTCCTACATTACAGACGTCTTAGTACATTAGAGGTGTCCTACATTACAGACGTTCTTAGTACATTAGAGGTGTCCTACATTACAGACGTCTTAGTACATTATAGGTGTCCTACATTACAGACGTCTAGTACATTAGAGGTGTCCTACATTACAGACATCTTAGTACATTAGAGGTGTCCTACATTACAGACATCTTATTACATTAGAGATGTCTTACATTACAGGTGTCTTAGTACATTAGAGGTGTCCTACATTACAGAAGGAAATTTTGGGATGTGTACCCAGCTTTCCTGGTGGAAGACTGTGCTGGTTAACACTTTACACGCTCCCTCAGGTGGGCTCTACAACTGCTTTAATGATGCCCTCGCCTCCTGAGAATCACCTCTGTGGTGCCTCTGCCCGTCTTATATTGGGACAGTCTTACATCAGAATCATGAGCAGCCAGTTCCTGAGTTTACCTCAGAAGTGAGAGGTCAGAGTTAAACACCCTCCCCCCTGTATGAGACCATGGAGGGCGCGGAGGGCGGCCCTCAGACATCTCATGAGGCTTCTCTTACATGATACGTTCACAGTGATGGGGTCGCTGAGGTTGGAGCTGACCGGGTTCTGGATGCGGCAGGTGTAGGACCCATTGTAAATCTCAGATATCGGGGTGAAGTCCAGGGATGATCCCCTGCAGGTGACATGGGGCTCGGTACATATAGGTTCCTGGTTTCGGTAGAAGGTGTAAGTAGTCACATCCTGACCCCCGGCCTCACACAGGAGGGTCACATCGGTGCCATTGACGACATACATGGAGTCAGATATAATCCTGAGGACGGGTTTATCCAGAGGAGCTGAGAAGAGAGAAGAAGACGTCAGTCAGTACCAGCCGTCCACCACAGACCATAACACCTCCAGCAGCTCTTCAGACTTAACCCCTTAAGGGCGCAGCTCTGAGCTTTATACCTGACACGTGTCACTCAATCCGCCAATATTTTTTGAACATTTTTACTTTAATTCTACACCTTTTTCATATTTCATATTTTCACATATTGCTAGGATCCCACCTCTGGGACCTGCACCTCTCTGTAGACCGGGGCCCCAAAGTAAAGGAGAGAACCCCTCTTCATTCACCTCTATGGGAGTTGGTGTGCACATAGAAGTGAATGGAGGATGGCCGAACTTGCACGCTGCACACTCGTTCACTCAATAATCAAATTTATTTAATTTTTTACAGTGGCCTATTAGACCCTGTGAGACCCCTGGTGGTGTTCTCTTCTATGGGTAGCAGTAGAGCCGGTGACTACCCAGTCCTGCAGCTTCTACTGTCATGTGACCCACTGCAGCCAATGCCTGGCCTCAGCAGGGACCCAGCAGTGCCATGATACTTGGGGACATGTCAGGACTGAGGTCAATCACTGGCTGCAGTCCTTGTGCTAGAAGCTAAAATGAATTACATCATGAAGGGGTTAATGCACGTAGGGCGCTGGGTTGTGTGATGACTGAATTCACTTCTGACAGAAGGAGCGTTTCTCTTTAGGGGAGAAGACATAAAAACTGCACTCCCAGCATTGTTTTTTGGGTTTTGATTTTATGATGTTCACTGTACGGTATATGTGACATGATGACGTTATTTTGCGGGTCGACGTTATGTTTTTTTTTTAATGTTTTTCTTTTTCTTTGTTGGAATGATGCTGATTATTCCGTGTATTACAGCAACTGCTCGATGTGATTGTCTCCAGACACACTGTTATGTTGTCAATAAAGCACTGCTAAAAAGAAAAGACAGGAAGGGGCGGAGCCTTGCTGCACATGTGCAGAGAGAGCAGGAAGCCGGGAGCAGATGCTGATCTCACTGGACGTTATACTCAGGCTGCGCTCTTATGTCTGGATAGAACCTGATGTTACTAGCGCTGCGGCTGCCGGAGAACGGATTAATCCGCCACCAACAGTTTAGGGGCCCAGGAGCACACAGGAGCCACAGCATACAGGAGGACAACAGGGAGCAAAGATGGCCGCCAGCAGCAGCTCAGTGACACAGTGCCGGTCCTGACTAACCAGAACTACCAGTCCTGGAAATTAAAAGTGAAGATGCTTCTGATAAGTCTACATTCACACAACATTTCAATGCGTTTTCTGTCCGCATCCGTAGTTCCGTTTCACAGCTCCGCAAAAAGAACATGTCCTATTCTTGTGTGCAATTACGGACAAGAATAGGTATTTTCTATGATAGTGGGTGCCCTGTACGGTCCACAAATTGTGGAACACACATGGGCCGGTATCCGTACAGTCGTGTGAATGTGAATGAAGACAAGGTCTGTGGAAATACAAACAAGAACGTAAAGCAGACTCACTGCCAGAGGATCGGCTGGAGAAGGATCAGAAAGCCCCGAGCACGGTCTCCCTCGTATCGACGATGGTGCAAAAGATGTGGGAGGAGCTACAGAAAGTGCTCAAAAGGATGAATCTGAGCAATGAGCTGAAAACTGGACCGGGGGCCGGAATCTGCAGGACTACGTAAGAAACACCTGTGTGAGAGAAGACATAAAAGATTTCTGCCAGACTGTTACTCACCGCTCTTAAGTTCTGACACTTGTGACCGCACTACAGCAGAAGCACGTCCAGATAATGAGCGCACTCTGCAGTATGTTACAGGAAAGCTTGTAGATGAGTTCAAGAGAAAATCACAAAATGACTATAACAGCCACAGAGCAGGATCCGGCACAGGATCATTTAACCCCTTCTACCCTGGGCCGCTCCGGCCACTGCTTGCCGATCTGACCTGTGTATATGGTAATAGCTCTGGAAAGCTTTCACTGATCCAAACCGTTCTGAGACCGTCTTCTCATCACACATGGTACTTCAGGGCAGTGGTCAATGTGTTTCACCTTTATTTATCAAAGAAAGTCCCAAATTTACCAAAAATTTGGAAAAATTCTCAAAGTTCTCTACTTTTAAGATGGATAGTAAGTAAAATCTGGCAGCACCGTGAGAGCTCTGGATTCTGGATTATTCTGGATTATATATGAAATATGGAAGCTCTTTGTGCACATTTTGATTGTTTCAGTGTGTTTGGCGGGTAGCCCCCTCCTTTACATTGAGCACCCCCCTCCCATCTGCCGGGGCTTCTGGCAGAGTATAAATATAGCTGGTTCCTCCACCGCCCTGAACATCAGAGGCTTAGGTTAGGCCCAGGAGAGGCAGTTAGCGGTCTGGTACCGCATATAAGGTTACATTTTTACCACAATGCCGGCAGTTGCAGCAGGGGTCGCGGCTGTCAGTGCCCGTCCGATGTCAAATGTAGAGGGACAGGGGTTAATGGAGACACACCAAAGTTTTGTGTGCAAGAAAACAGGTCACCTGAAAGCTAGAATGAAACAGAGACAGAGCGATCACCAAAGGGTTAAAAGTGCTGTCAGTGCAGAAAGTACCGACATCCATCAGACCAGACATGGTCCAGACTGTGGAGCAACCGTCCAGGTGACAAAACACAGAAACTTCTTCTCTAACCTTGACCAAAGTGGTTCAGTATAGGACTTCAGAGGGAGCAGGAGATGGCGGCATTAATTGTCAGGTCTCCCCAACACAAAGCAGAAGGATTCCAGTGATGGACCACATGTAAGAATGACCACTGCATCATCTCTAGACGAGGGGACAGACGTGCAGAAGAAATAAGAAAGCTATCTTACTGAAGGGGTTAAAACATACCAATGCCGTCAGATGATGAGATGTACAAGCTGCCTGAAGCCTCATTCACACGTCAGTGTTCTCCACCGACAGCACGTGTGTATTCACACATCAGCAAAAAAACGACACGTGGAAGAATTAAAGGAAAATGGGGGTGAATTAAAATTTTTCAGTTTTTGAAACAGAATTTTTAATTTTATCAATTTTTCCTAACAAAGCAAGGGTTAACATCAGTACAAACCTCAATATTTATTACCCTGATTCTGCAGTTTACAAAAACCCCCCATTTATGTTAGTAAAATGGCTGTATGAGCACACAGCAGGGCTCAGAAGAGAAGGAGCGCCATATGGTTTTTTGGAGAGGAGATTTTGCTAGGTGTTGTGTCATTGTTGAAGGCACACTTAAGACACCCCTACAGTAGGAACCCCATTTTTGGGAAACTACAACCCCTCAAATAACCTCATTGAGGCGGCTTTACTTGACCACTTTGGACTCACAGGTGTTTCATAATATTTAGAAACACTTGGCGGTGATAATTGAAATTTAAGTAGCTTTACACCCACATTTTCACTTTAACAAGGGGTAACAAGGAGCAAATGCACCCCAATGTTGTTACCCATTTTTTCTCCTGAATTACAGCAATACCCCATAAGTGGTTCTTCATAGACTGCTGGGTTAGGGGCCACATGGCAGGGAAGGAGCGGCATCTGCATTTTTCTAACATGCGAATTTTGCTGAAAAGATTCTAAGGGTTCGTAGCTTGGTTTTTGGTAACATAAAGCCTTTTTTATCACTTTGTTATTTAATTTTTTTGAGTGTGAAGTGGCTAATATTGTAATTCTACCAATGTTTTATTTATTATATTTTTTAGGGGTTCTCTATATGTATATTTCATAAGAGAATTTTTATTTACTGTGGGTTTTTGATATGGGCTATACCAAAGGTATATTGTTTTCCAAATGAAGACCCTTAAACTCTTTGATTTTCCCTTCAGTGTAGATGTGTGAGAGCTTGATTTTTTTTGCAGGATTAGGGCTGTCAGATTTTTACTGGTACAATTCTGACATCTATATGACTTTTTGACCTCTTTTCAAAAAGCTTCTAGAGGATAGTCAGCAACTACTGAGCAGTCAAGATCTGAGAAGAGTTTCCGCTGGTTCCTCTTGTTAGGCGGGCAAATAGTGATGATGAGAGTCGTTGGGAGCTGGTGTTTTGTGAGCCGATCCGAGACGCGGCCATGAGATTGTCGGGGGTGTTGACACAGGACATGGTAGTGGATGATGATTGTTGGCCGTTCACACCTGTGGGAGACAAGTGACGAGGGGACACTATAGATATATATATATCCATATCTATAATGACCAATACTTGGACTATATAATGTCCTATATGGAGCTTCTGAATTGAGTTAGGAAGCAGGATCGTCTGTCTCTATGTGTAATCTATGAACAGACATTACAGCTAGTAGTAAGTGTTCTGTTTCACTCCAAGTGCTTTACTCACATTTATACTGCTCAGTACTCATCTATAATGTACTATATGAATCCTCTTAGTGAGGAAGAATTAGGGAGCAGAATCTCATGTCTCTATGTGTAATCTATGGACATGTATCAATTAATATCTAAAGGTAAATGTTCATTCCAAGTGCTTTACTCAGCATCTATAGCTGCCTGTAACTTATCTATAATTACTTGTATGTCCTGGGGACCAGACCAGTGCCACCGCGTCACGGTGACACGGTTGCCCAGAGCCCTTCCAAGCTGATTACCTCGGGCCCTCAACCAGTTACACCTGCGCCAGTCCGTAAATGCATAAATCACCCCTGAAGCCTGCAAGATCATCCCGTGCCGGCGAATAACACTAAACTTTTGCCACTACCTCCCTGCTCGTGTATATAGGTGCGACAGAAGACACCCCTAATGTTGCTCCACTCTCCAGCAGACACACAACACGGTAAGTAATCATCGCAGCCCTCAAGACTCACACACTCTTCATGGGAGATAACGAGGTTCTAATAACAAAGACAAATCATCAAACCTTTAGGTTTAATGTATGGAAAACGGACAGCACTTGTTACAACAATGATTAAACAAGAGACATAAATGGCGAAACAACTGAAAAATACAGACGCGTTGTATAAGTCCTTCCTCACAGGAGATTTGGGCAGGAGTAATGGTGGCACAATCCAATCCGACTGGGATCTTTTGCACTTTGTGACCCTCAAAATATTGCAGGGATTAAAAGGGTGCAGGGCCTGTGGGCATCTCCTCGACACCTCTGACTCCGCCCCTCTGGGTGGAACTTCATTACAACGCAGCCTGTCCCCTGGGGGTTGCTCCCCAGCACCTGCTGAGCTCAACCCCTCTGGACTGAACTTCATTACACAATGCAGCCTGCCCCCTGGGGATTCTCCTCACACCTCTGACCTCCGCCCCTCTGGACCCGAGCTTCCATTGACACATGCAGCCTGCCCCCTGGGGATTCTCCCTCCACCTCTGACTCCTCCATGCTCTTGGGCAGAGCTTCATTACACATGCAGCCTGCCCCCTGGGGATTTCTCCTCACACCTTCTGACTCCGCCGCCTCTGGGCAGAGCTTCATTCACAATGCACCCCCTCCCTGGGGATTCTCCCTCACACCTCTGACTCCTCCTCTCTGGGCCAGTAGCTTCATTACACATGAGCCTGCCCCTTGGGATTCTCCCGTCACACCTCTTGACTCGCTCCTCTCTGGGCGGAGCTTCCATTACACATGGCAGCTGCCCCCTGGGGATTCTCCCTCACACCTCTGACTTCTCGGCCCTCTTGGGCGGAGCTTCATTACACAATGCAGCCTGCCCGCCTGGGGATTCTCACTCACACGTACCTCACACCTCTGACTCCTCCTCTCTGGACTGAGCTTCATTACCATGCGCCTGCCCCTGGGGATTTTCCCTCAAGCCACCTCTGACTCCTGCCCCTCTGGGCGGAGCTTCATTGTACACATGCAGGCGCTGCCGCCCTGGGGATTCTCCCGCTCACAACCTCTGACTCCTCCCCTCTGACTGAGCTTCATTACCACATGCAGCCTGCCCCTGGAGGATTCTCCCTTCACAGCCGTTGCTGACTCCTTCTCTCTGGTGGAGCTTCATTACACATGCAGCCTGCCCCCTGGGGATTCTCCCCCACAAATAACCACTCTGACTCCTCCTCTCTGGGTGGAGCTTTCATTTACACATGCAGGCCTGCCCCCGCGGCCAAACTAGGGACACATGTGAAGCATATGCCAGAAAGATATTGTCCAGTTTGACTCTGGTGAAGATGCAGCCCCAGCCGGCTCTTCTTCATAATTCATATCTCACCGTTCCAAGTCCTATATATCAAACAGGAACACGTACAGGACGCTCGGAAAGTGAAATACCTTCTTTCTTAGGAAGATGAAGACGAGCCTGATTATGTTGTTATGAAATTCTTCAAATTACTGTTCATGTCTGTGTTAGGATTTCCCCCCTGATGACCCAAGAGCCCGGAGTCTGCTGTCCTGCTGTCCTAGAGTTTTGATCAGAAAATGACCCATCCCTCCGTTACCACTCAGTGCTAATTACCTCCGGGGAGCAGTTTGGCTGTTTCCCAGGAACGAGGCAGACATCTTGGCTCCTTTTATGCATCCTAAGATCCATTCATAAATCAATTACCCCAACATGGCTGCCGGCCTTGTAATACCGCAGATACAAATACATAAATACACACTGTATATATAGGTAAGTCACAGCGGAATATGTGACACTAGGACATATGACCATAAAACACATAATATCACTGCAGACATTGGTAATAACTAGGGTAAGGTGGACCTTATTCCTGACAGTACTATATGGACTTCTATCAGGGGTGATACAGAGGGTTAAGGAGGCAGAATCCTTCTTTCTCCTGTAAAAACTGAGTATTAAGAGATGCAGCATATCCATAAATGGCTAGATACAGCCATGTAATGGTCAGATGTGTAATATTTACTAATGTGTATGTACATATATTGTGATATACTGAAGGAGGTTGGGTGTGGAGAGGAAGGTATTTTCCTCCCACCATGTGCTGCTGGACTGACTGACCCCCAGGTGAGGTCAAGCACCGGACCGGATCTCATATGCCGGTCCAGCCTTTGCTGACAGCTGAACGTCTTATAAGGTCCAAGCTGGAATGGCAGTAAGTGTATGGTGCGAGGGCTCTATGGCTGATTGTCGTCTTGCGGCCTGTCTGGGAGGACGGGTTGGCGAACAGCTTGGACATGTCCAATCTTCTGTTGGACCCAGAGCACAGTGTGAATTAAACACCAGGACTGGACTTATTGAAGCGGCGGTATCCGCAAGCACAGTGTGATTGAGCGCCAGGACTTGGACCTTATTAAGCGTAATCCGCAGCACAGTGTGAATTGAGCGCCATAGGACTGGACTTTTCTTAAACGGTACCCAGCAGCACATGTGAATTGAAGCCCAGAACTTAACCCTAAGGTGACTTGTTTTTTGTTACCCTGTCCTGTGGTGAATACTTGAACTTTAAGAACTCCCTGTTTTGTCCCTTCTGTACTGCGTCCGCTCAACCTGCTCCCACAATATAGGCAGATTATTCTGGAAACTTTGCTTTTGCTGTAATGATGGTTTTTGCCGAGCTCTGACATATTGTAACCTATTGCGGTGGTGACTAAAGTATCTTTTAGGAAGCGTCCTGAGGTACTTGATAGGAAGGGGTGGGCGCCATAACAGAGGAAGTATAGAAAGCTGGGAGGTCTTTCATTGTCTGATTGGAAGGCAGTGAGACAGCAGTGGTAGCGGAAAGAGTCAGGGCTCAGTCAACCGCGAGCTTGAGAGGGGGCTCGAGAGAGACTGAATGCAGTAGGAAGAGGCAGGGGCTTGTTCAACCAGAGAAGGTGCGAGAAATACTAAGGAACTGACATCAAGGTCAGCAAGATCTGAAGGCAAGAAGGAAGAGCCCGACTGGGAACCGTTCAGAATTGGGCCCTCATTTGGATTGTAATATACTGTAGTAGTGTGAGCCTTCGTGGACCTAAAAAGAAATCTGCATGTATTTGCTAAGAAAACCCCAGCTCGGGTAAAAATTATTTTGGTGCCACGTCTGAGGGATAACCCCTGACGTCTATTTACAGGTGAATACTTTGTACCCCCCATGAAATAATTCTGAACGCATTTTGATATCAGGATCCACTGATTTTCCGCACCTGAAAAGGGGTATCAGTGTATTGTAGTGCCCTGGAGCAGGGGTACCGTATAATGCCCCGGCGTAAATAAGACGACTGGGCGTATAAGACGACCCCCAACTTCTGCCTAAAAATATAGAATTGGTAATATACTCCACTGTATAAGATACCCTCTCCCAAATGAAAAAAAGTCTGCGTTGATTTCACATGTTAATTTTAATTCAAAATGCCATATGACATGCAGTACTGTATATAGCAGCAAAAACTGTCACTTATAAACATAAGGTTGTTTCAAACATGTACGGTAAAGCTAAAACTTTGCAAAACAAACAAGAGAGCAAGTGAACTGTGATGCATAACTGTAAGCTGCGAATATTGTTAACAGGTCTTGCTGGCATGACAGTTTTCGCCTTTAAAAAGCCTTCCATCCTCCTGAGAATAATAGAAGAATAGTATGCTACTTCAGTATGCTAAAGAGCAGGGCTCTCTAAAACGCGCTGGACGGGAAAAAAAAAAACAACCTCACAGCAGTGCGGCCCCCCGTATAATCCGGCGTTAAGAACGACCCCCCACTGTAGCCATTATTTTAAAGGGTTAAAAAGTAGTCTTATACGCCAGTATATACTGTACTTTATTTCACTTGAAAATGTTAATGTAATCTGTTTGATACTGTCTAACTGCATTTTATATGTAATGTCTGTGATATACAGTATGGACAAATCATATACCTCATAACAGGTGAGAACTGTATTCTTGTCTTACGTACAAAACCGGAGCCAGTAATTTTCTAGTATCCGGTAAATAAGAGGTCCTGGAAACTCGTAAGACAGAATATAAGGCCTTCATTAGCGGAGGAGATGTTGTCCATTCTCAGGGATCCGTTCACATAAAGCTGACATTTTCCTATAAACTGTTCATAACAAACAGGAGGAAGATTCAGAGCCACAACCTGGCCTTTGAAGGTCCAGATTATACCATAACTTTCTGGGGGAGGAGGATTCACTTCTAATAGAAAGACATCTCCAGTGATTCCAGTCACATCGACAGACAGCAAGATCACATCACGCTGTAATATACAGGAGAGTGATGATACTGACCTGATATAACGGTAATACACATTACCTGTATGTAATATACAATGTACACTGAGGAGATATAACGGTATACACATCACCTGTATGTAATATACAATGTACACTGAGGAGATATAACGGTATACACATCTCCTGTATGTAATATACAATGTACACTGAGGAGATATAACGGTATACACATCTCCTGTATGTAATATACAATGTACACTGAGAGATATAACGGTATACACATCTACTGTATGTAATATACAATGTACACTGAGGAGATATAATCTGTATAACACATCTACTGTATGTATATACAATTGTACACTGAGGAGATATAACGGTAATAACACATCTACTGTATGTAAATATACAATGCACACTTAGGAGATATAACGGTATAACACATCTCCTTATGTAATATCAATGTACACTGAGGAGGATATAACGGTATAACACACTCCTGTAATGTAATGATACAATGTACACTGAGGAGATATAACAAGTAATACACATTCACCTGTATGTAATATACAATGTACAACTGAGGACATATAACAGTATTACACCATCACCTGTAAGTAATAATACAATGTACACTGAAGGAGATATAATGTTAATATACACATGCTCCCTGTATGTAATATAACAATGTAACACTGGGAGGAGAATATAACGGTATACACATCACCTGTATGTAATATATTAATGTACACTGAGAGATATAACTGTATAACATCTCCTGTAATGTAATATACAATACAATGTACAATGAGGAGATATAAACGGTATACACATCTCCTGTATGTATATATAATGTACACTGAGGAGACTTACTTGTATACACATCACCTGTATGTAATATACATGTACACTTGAGGGAAGAATATAACGGTATACACATCTTCTGTCGTCATATACAATGTACACTGAGGAGATATAACGGTATACACATCTCCATGTATGTAAATACAAATGTACAGAACTGAGCGAAAGATATAAACGTTATACATCTCCTGTATGTAATATACATGTAACACTGAAGGAGATATAACCATATACACATCTCCTGTATGTAATATACAAATGTTACACTGAGGAGAATATAACAGTAATAAGACCACATCACCTGTATGGTAATATACAAATGTACACTGAGGAGATATAATACGGTACACCATCACCTGTATGTAATATACAATGTACACTGAGGAGATATAACGTATACACATCTCCTGTATGTAATATACAATGTACACTGAGGAGATATAACGGTATACACATCTCCTGTATGTAATATACAATGTACACTGAGGAGATATAACGGTATACACATCTCCTGTATGTAATATACAATGTACACTGAGGAGATATAACGGTATACACATTCCTGTACGTCATAATACAATGTTACATCTGAGGAAGATATAACAGTAATAAACACATCACCTGTATTGTTAATATACAATGACACTGAGGAGAATAACGGTAATAATTATCACATCTCCTGCTATGTTAATATACAAGTGTAACACTGAGGAGATATAACGGTATTACACATCTCCTGTATGGTAATGATACAAAGTACAACACTGAAGGAGATATAACGGTATAAAACACCACCTGTATGTAATTACAATGTACACTGAGGAGATATAACAGTATACACTTCCTGTAATGTAATATAACAGATGGTTAACTGAGGAGATATAACAGTATAACATCACCTGTATGTAATATACAATGTACACTGAGGAATATAACGGTAAAACACATCTCCTGATGTAAATATAACAATGTACATCTGAGGAGGATATAGATGGTGATTACACATTTTCACCTGTTGTAATATACAATGTACACTGAGGAGATATAACGGTAAGACACATCTCCTGTTGTAAATATACAATCGTACACTGAGGCGTATAACAGTATAACACACATCACCTGTATTAATTATACAATGTACACTGAGGGATATAACGGTAAACACATGCTCCTGTATGTAATATGGACAATGTACACTGGAGGAGATTATAACGGTATACACATGCTCCTTTTTGTATAATATACAACTGTACACTGAGGAGATATAACGGTATAACACTATCTCCCTGTAATAGAATATCAATGTACAGACATGCTGAAGAGATATAAGTTATACATTTCTCCCTGTATGTAAATACAATGTACACTTGCTGAGGAGATATAAACAGTAATAGCACATCTCCTGTATGTAATATACAATGTTACACTGAGGAGATATTAATCAGGGTATATAGCATCACCTGTTAATGTAATATTACAATGTACACTGAGGATTTATAACGTTATAAAATCTCAGCTTATCTCCTGTTATGTATATCATGTACACTGAGGAGATATAACAGTATACACATTTCCTGTAAATGTAATATAACAATGTACATGAGAGATATAACAGTAATATACATCACTTATGTAATATACATGTACACTGAGATTTTATAACGTATACACATCTCTGTATGTAATATACAATGTAACACTGAGGAGATATAACGGTATACACTCACCTGTATGTAAATATCAATGTACACACACTGAGGAGAATACTGACGGTATATATATCCGAACACATCTCCTGTATGTAATATATCAATGTACACTGAGGAGATATAACGGTATACACATCTCCTGTATGTAATATACAATGTACACTGAGGAGATATAACGGTATACACATCTCCTGTATGTAATATACAATGTACACTGAGGAGATATAACGGTATAACAACATCTCGCCTGTACGTAAGTACTGCAAATGTACGATCTGGAGTGAGAATATAACGGTATCACACCACCCGTATGGTAATATATCAATGTTACACTGAGGAGATATAACGTATAAAACCCATCTGCCTGTATGTAATATACAAATGTACACTGAGGAGATGATAACGGTATACACAGACTATCTCCTGTATGTAATATACAATTACATGAAGGAGATATAACTGGTAATACACATCTCCTGTATGTAATTGATAGCAATGCACACTGAAGGAGATTATAACGGTATATATCTATTTCCATACCACCTGTATGTAATGTACAATTTACACTGAGG
>ONZH01014411.1:0-38066 GCA_900303285.1 Rhinella marina
ACACATTGGTGGACGCTGTGGAGGATTGTGGAGGCGAAGGTGTGGTTTTCCGGCGGGAGGCGCTCGTGCCGGGGTCCTGGGAAGGGGGTTGACTAGCAGAGGCAGCGAGTGGCACAGGGGAAGGAGCAGTGGTGTGACCCGCAGGAGGTGAATGGCCTTGGTTCCATTGAGTGGGGTGTTTAGCCTAGTGGTGGTGGTTAGCCTAGTAGTGGTGGCACCTCTGCTGATCCTGGTGTGGCACAGGTTGAACACCACAGTCCGTCGGTCATCCTCACTTTCTTTAAAGAACCTCCAGACTTGCGAACATCTAGGCCTCGCCACGGGAGCTTCACTACATGAAACAGTTGCTGCTGATGCACCAGCTCTGGCCCTGCTTCTCCCTCTGGCCACACCACTGCCTCTTCCAACCTGTTCTGGTGCAGCACTCACCTCCGCCTCAGAAGCACTGTCTTCACTTGGCTTATCAACCCAGCTTGGGTCAGTCACCTCGTCATCCTCCAATTCCTCAGTCTGCTCCCCCCTCGGACTTCCTGCCCTGACAACAACTTCACCACTGTCTGACAACCGTGTCTCCTCATCGTCCGACACCTCTTTACACACTTCTTCCACTAAGTCAACATTGTCATCATCATCATCACTCACAGACTGCAACAGTTGGAAAACTTGGGCATCGGGAAAGAGGTCAGCAGCAACCTGAGAAGTGGTTTGTGACTCTGGGAAGGGTCCAGAAAACAGTTCCTCAGAGTATGCCGGATCGCATTCCAAATTTTCCTGGGAGGGGGCAGACTGGGGGGAAGGAGGTTGAGGTGGAGGAGCCAGAGGAGTGCTCCCTTGGGTAACGTGGGTGGACTGCGTGGAAGACTGACTGGTGGACAAATTACTAGAAGCATTGTCCACAATCCATGACATCAGCTGTTCGCACTGTTGTGGTTTCAACAGTGCTCTACCACGTGTCCCTGTAAGTTGAGACATGAAGCTAGGGAGTGTAGCTCTGCGGCGTTCCCCTGCTCCCTCATCAGCAGGTACTGTCTGACCCTGCCCAGGACCACGGCCTCTGCCCCCTGCAGTAATTGAATGCCCACGCCCTTGTCCTCGACCCTTAGCCCTGGGGTTCAACATTTTCTGTATAAGTGTATTATATAAAAAAAAAAATGGGCCTGCTGTACTGAAACCCACAAACTTGTTATATCTGAACAAGAAAATATATAGGTGGATAAGTTAGAGCAAAATTACGTATGTTATTACGTACCGTGCAGTATGGAGCAATTACACTGAAACTATTAGATTAGGCAGACTTGGTCTGCTTAAGTGCAACCCAGACTAATGTCGCACAGAGATTTTTGTAATGTAGCTGTATCAGTGAGAGCAAAAGACCTTTTTTACTGACGTGACGTACAGAATGTGTCACCTGGACAGAAAATACGGATTGTGCTTTGTATGTAGGTGGATAAGTTAGAGCTAAATTACGTATGTTATTACGTACCGTGCAGTATGGAGCAATTACACTGAAACTATTAAATTAGGCAGACTTGGTCTGCTTAAGTGCAACCCAGACAAATGTCGCACAGAGATTTTTGTAATGTAGCTGTATCAGTGAGAGCAAAAGACCTTTTTTACTGACGTGACGTACAGAATGGGTCACCTGGACAGAAAATACGGATTGTGCTTTGTATATAGGTGGATAAGTTAGAGCTAAATTACGTATGTTATTACGTACCGTGCAGTATGGAGCAATTACACTGAAACTATTAGATTAGGCAGACTTGGTCTGCTTAATTGCAACCCAGACAAATGTCGCACAGAGATTTTTGTAATGTAGCTGTATCAGTGAGAGCAAAAGACCTTTTTTACTGACGTGACGTACAGAATGGGTCACCTGGACAGAAAATACGGATTGTGGTGACTGGACAGCTGAACTGTGACACACAGAATGGTTCCACATAGCTGTATGAAATGGATTTCTATCACTGAGATAAAACAACAAAAAAACTATTTTTTTATTCATTTTTTTTTAATTTTTTTTTTATATATATATATGTTTTTTTTTAACGTGACGTGCAGAAACTATCAGAGAGCAAACTCAGCCCCTGCTGACTGTGGCTATTTTGACTGCAACCCAGACAAATGTCGCACAGAGATTTTTGTAATGTAGCTGTATCAGTGAAAGCAAAAGACTGTATTTGATTACGTGACGTACAGTATGGGTCACCTGGACAGAAAATACGGATTGTGGTTTGTGGTGAGTGGCACACAGAATGGTTCCACACTGCTGTATGAAATGGATTTGTATCACTGAGTTAAAACAATAAAAAAAAAAAAAGTGTTATATATGGCGATAGCTGCACTACTAGTGCCAGCCAGCCCAGCCAGGAGACAAAAAAAAAAAATGTCTTGTAGCCCTAAGAAGGGCTGTTCGGTTCTTTTGAGATCACTCCTGCCTAACAGAGAACTAAATCCAGGCCCTAACACTCTCCCTGAAACGCAGCAGCTCTGTCCCTAACGACATCCAGACAGCATCTGAGCCGAGCACCGCGGGCGGTCACTAGTATATTCCAGGGTCACCTGATCAGGCCAGCCAACCCCTGCTATCGACATGTAAGGGCCCCACGTGATGCTGGGTGTACCGCAGAGTCTCCTGGCTTGTGATTGGCTGAGTTTATAGGCGCCAAAAATTCAAAATGCGGGAGATGCCATTTCCTCGAGCATGGCAAGATACTCGTCCGAGTAGCGAGCACTTACGAGTACCGTAATACTCGAACGAGCACCAAGCTCGGACGAGCATGATACGCTCATCTCTAGTCTGGATGTATTTCTGGAGTGTAATAATATTACAGGTTATAGTTACTTGAGATAGGTTGTTGATCCAGGGAGTAATTCTGATTGCCTGATTGGAGTCGAGAAGGAATTTTGTTCCCCTAAAGTGAGGAATATTGGCTTCTACCTCACAGGGTTTTTTTGCCTTCCTCTGGATCAACTTGCAGGATAACAGGCCGAACTGGATGGACAGATGTCTTTTTTCGGCCTTATAAACTATGTTACTATGTTACTATGATATGTTTGGCGTAAAAGCAACACAGCTCATCAGCCTGAACACACCATCCCCACTGTCAAACATGGTGGTGGCAGCATCATGGTTTGGGCTTGCTTTTAATCAGTAGGGACAGGGAAGATGGTTAAAATTGATAGGAAGATGGATGGAGCCAAATACAGGACCATTCTGGATGAAAACCTGTTGGAGTCTGCAAAAGACCTGAGACTAGGACGGAGATTTATCTTCCAACATGAAGAATGGGCAAAACTGATAGAGACATACCCCAAGCGACTTGCAGCTGTAATCGCAGCAAAAGGTGGCGCAACAAAGTATGAATGCAAGGAGGCCGAATAATTTTGCACGCCCCACTTTTCAGTTTTATTATTACAAAAAAAGTATAAATGATATAATAAATTTTGTTCCACTTCACAATTGTGACCCACTTGTTGTTGATTCTTCACCAAAAATGTAAAATGTTATATCTTTTTGTTTGAAGCCTGAAATGTGGCAAAAGGTTAAAAAGTTCCAGGGGGCCGAATACTTTTGCAAGGCACTGTAATAGGATAGTTCAGATTGGCAAAATTAGGCTTGGTCAGGAAGGGGAGTAAGTGTCCCTGTCTATAATTGGTTAAACGTCTCATGCAAGTAAAAGCTTTAGCCCCAGATGGCCTGACAGCCATATATTATAAAAAGTTTCTTCCCCTCTTCCTTCCTCATGTAGTAAACCTATATAACCACATTTTGCAAGGGAATAAGGTTCATCCAGACTTTCTTATGGGTATAATTACCTTGATTGCCAAGTCTGACTAGAATACTACCCTTAGAATTATCATATAATTTCGCTACTAATTATAGACTCCATTTTTTTAACCTCTATTCTTAACAATAGGCTTTATGAATTTCTCTGGTCTTTGATCCATGATCAAGTAGATTCCATTCCCAGAAGACAAAAGCTGTAGGAGATGTAGCTGAAAGCTCTGATATCCCACTATCTTTGTTTTATGCTTTAGATATTCCTATTATCTTATCTATGATTACCTCTCATAGTAACAGCATTTGTAGGCCATTTTCTAAAAATCATTAGTGTTCTATAACCCTGTTTATCCTACTTACATTAAGGGTGCATTTACACCAACAGATTATTTGAAAGATTTTCAGACCAATCATTGGTCAGATGGCCGTTTACACACACGGATCTTTTTATATACACATCGCCAAAAATATTATGTTTCTTAATTAAAAAGTCACTGAGCACTATTTCTTGCCATTGATAGCCGTATCAGAGTTTGCAGGAAGCATAGTGCAGAGACGTACAGGACTAACTCTAGGTGGCATGGTGTGAAATGCCATTAGCTGCCATGGCTGCTCCCATTTAGTATTCGTGGAGGGAAATTTGACCAGCCAGGACATTATTAAACCAGTACTACTGCCTTTGTTGACTTAGCAGACATGAGCCAGTCTTGGTAGGGGCCCATAGTGCCAGAGAAAGCATGTCATTTATGATGAGGTGCAGACCTCATCATAAATTACATATCTCCTCTGGCAGTCCGTGTGCTATTCTAAAATCCATAGCAGCTCCTAGCTGCCATAGATTTCAGTCATTATTTACTCTAGTTTTCACCTCAAATAATGAGACTGGAGAGGGTGGCATAAAAATGCCAGTTGCAACTGAAAAAGTCGCAGGATCATTTAAAAAGTTGCAAAATTGGGGTTTTGCGACTTTTTAAATTCCTCTCAATGGTTTTGTAACAAGATAACCCTCCGACTGCCTGTGCTACACAATATTCTCTTTAGAGATGAGCAAATCAGTTCGAATGAACCCGAAGCTTTTCAGATTTGCTTTAGACTAATCCAGTGCCATTTTACTGCACATGACGGTGGGAAAAAGCATGAGGGAGAAAGAAGGATGCTTACATGACCCTTAGAGGAAGCAGGGGGAGGGTTTTCCTTGATTGGCTCTCAGTCCGAAAGACAGCCTGGATGAGCCAATCAGTGCTGCAGCAGGTACGGAGGAACCCTTGCAGAACTTGCTGTGATTGAGGATGGATGGGTATAGCAGTGTCTGACAGAAGACAATCTTGGGGACGGTGTACAGTCACAATCAAGTTTCTATTCTAGTCTCAGGGACAGTGAAAGGAAAGGCTAGAAAGAAGAACCTCACAGGGTTTTTTTGCCTTCCTCTGGATCAACTTGTAGGAAAACAGGCCGAACTGGATGCACAGATGTCTTTTTTCGGCCTTATAAACTATGTTACTAAGAAGAATTGTGTAGAATAGGGAAATGCAGGGAAAGCAGTCAGCCAGGGAGTGAAAAATGAGTCTGAGACTGGTTGTGCCTGGCAGTGCCTTCTAGCTGCAGTTACAGCCTTATAACACAGTTGCAGCTGCTGCAGAACCTAAAAGCAGCTACCTTCAAGAATGTTTCTTTTTGTGCTGGGAAAGTAAATAGTAATATACAGTTACATGCAAAATAATAGTGTCAAGTCTCCTGCATTCACCACTTAACTGAGAGAACAGGTCCCCTGGAGGGCAAAACAGCATCCCGGAGCCTGGACAGCTTTTGCACAGCCACCATGATGTGCCAGAACAAGAAGGATAAGGTAAGGAAGGAGAGCGGGCCTGTGGTGTGGGCGAAACAAGAAGGCACCGGAGAGGTGCTGAGAGCGCCCCAACTGCCCCTACTGAGCTACAGAGGAGGGACACTGGGCTTTGGGTGGACCCCCCTTTCAATTGACACCAGTATAAATGGCCTGGAAAATCTGGAGGGCCAGGGGACCACAGGCCGGACTTAACATGGCGGCCGCGTGCAGTGATGGCAGCACAGGACCTGCACAGATACAGAGTGAGCCTACCATCAAAGATGTCTATAAAGCAGTCACCAATTGCAGCAGCGTGCTTATTTCCCTTAACACACAAATGGGGAGCCTGCAAGAAAATATGTCTTTTATCAGAAACCACCTAAGAAAGGTCTCTGAGAGAATTAAAGAAGTAGACAACCGGATCAGCAGCTTGGAAAAGATCTAGGAAAAGTGGCCCATGATGTTTCTTATTTGCTGTGCAATGCCGACAACCTGGAAAACAGGCTCCATAGAAATAATCTATGTCTTGTGGGCATACCTGAGAAAGCAGAGGAGCTAACGCAGTGGTCTTTTTTGAGCAGTGCCTGATTGCAAAGTTTGGAAAGGACTCTTGTTTGTTTGCTATTGAAAGAGCCCACAGGGTGCCACTGGTGGCCCCTATCGGTGATTGAATAAAGGGAGTCTGTCTCCACTATATGACTATATACAGTGTTCTTACATGGCTCTGTTTCACACCTACACATAAATGTAATGTCCTTTGCCCGCCCTCCTTGTATGACACAAGGGAATAGGAGGCGGGCAAAGGTAGAGGCTAGAAAGGAGTAACCATGAAAGAAGGCAGAGCAACCTGGGCTCCTACAGACTCAACACCACCCCTGGGCACTTGCGAGTGCTCATTTGCATCTGAATTAAATAGCGTTTTTCCTGCATCTGCAAGTCTAAAGAAAATAACAAAGGTACCATTACATTCATGTATAGATGTGCAACAGAGCCATGTAAGTGCTCTATATGGTCATATAGTGGTGACATACTCCCTTTAAGTTGCTGCATTCTGTGTAAAGCAAGGAACTACGTGGATTTGCTAATTGATGGCAGGAAAGTGTTTATCTTCCTGGATTTCTCAGCAGAAGTGCAGAGGAAAAGAGCAAAGTTTGTGGAAGTGAAAGTTTGTGGAAGCCTGAAGGAGCACCAGCTACCATATTCAATTCTCCATCCATCTAAGCTGAGGGTCGTGGTGGACGGCGTGGTCCATCTCTTTGATACAGCTACTGCTGCTCTGCATTGGCTGGAGTCCACGGTTCCACTGACTGATTCTGCGACTTCTTCTGGATGAAACCCCCGACAACAAGATGATGTGTGGGACTACCTATGCTGTCAGATGTTCTGGTACCTCTGACGATAAGTAGCTCAGTGGGACTGTGTTTCCAGCTTAGAGTGCGGTTAGATTCTCTGGGACTCTGGTTTTGCAGTATAGTTACTCAGTGTTATTATAATGAAGGGACTACACTACGTTGCACTATGTTATATTATATGGTATCTTAAATATGACAGGATGTTTTATTTTTATATATGCAAAACGAGTTCAGGAGGAGAGTGGAATAGATGCGGTGCACTCTGAGTTTTTCATGGATTTTAACAATTATGGTTTTGCCACCAGTATTCCATTACTCATTACTGAGTCGAACTTCATTGGGTGTCACAATGGTACTATACGTATTACACTTGTTTTTGTTTGCCATAATTTTGGGCTGGGTGTCAATCAACAGCCCCATCTCTCTCGTGAGAGTCAGAGGAGTTGTTATCTGTTCTCTGTGCAGTGTCCTGAATTAGTTCTTGTGAGATTTTGCTGGGTATGATCTACTCTAGGTTGTCTACTGTTAAGATGGTCCTCTGGGAGTTTTTTCAATGATTTTTTCTGATGTATTATGGGGACTGTAAAACTCATTTTGTGTAATATCCGGGAAAGAGAGCGAACCTCTGGTGTGGGCAAAACAAGATGGCGCTAGAGAGGTGCTCAGAGCAGCGCAGGTTGCGATGTGCCTGGAGCAATTTGCTAGAGTGCAGGCGCCCCAACTGCCCCTACTGAGCTACAGAGGAGGGACACTGGGCTTTGGGTGGACCCCCCCACCGACACCAATATAAATGGCCTGGAAAACCTGGAGGGCCAGGGGACCACAGGAGAGGCTGGACTTAACATGGCGGCCGCTTGCAGTGATGGCAGCACAGGACCTGCACAGATACAGATCGAGCCTAGCATAAAAGATGTCTATAAAGCAGTCACCAATTGCAGCAGCTTGCTTATTTCCCTTAACGCAAATAAGGTGGATACGTTAGGTCTTAATAATCCTTTGGCCCGAGAATACTCTTGTGCATCCACTACATATACCTCTTTGTCTAGGATAGATCTTGCACTTGGTAATGACAATATGTTGACAATTGTTGGACCATAACCGTTACAGGTCACTTTACAAATGAGAAGTGCCAGCTGTAGGAGCCCCAGGTTGGAAGGTGAAGGTGGTGTCTGGATCCATTTTGGTTAAAAGTAATAGATCTTAATGAAGTCAGGAGACAATTGAGGGAGTTTTATAATTTTAATGAGGGATCGGCCTCTGTTGGTATAGTCTGGGATTCAATGAAGATGTTTGTAAGGGGTATACTGAGCAAAAATATCAATATTGTTAAAACGCACACTCGCATGCTGGGGGAGGAGCTACGGAACCAATTGACTACCAAAGAGACAGCATATATTGCAGATCCATCAGGGGCTACATTGGGAGCTTGGAAGGCAGCACAAGAGGCCCTCATCTCTCACATCTTGGAACAGGCTTCTAATAAGAGGTCTTTTCTAAAACAACAATATTACAAGGAGGGAGAGAAGGTAGGGCATTTGCTGATGATTTAAGCTAAGGTTTAACAGGGATCTACATATGCGCCTCATTTACAAACTCCAGAGGGAAGGACCATAGATGACACACATAGCATATTAAAGATTTTTAAGGGGTTTTATGAAACACTGTATCAAAGTAAGGTCTCATACACGAAACTGAATTGGGGGGCTACTTAGATGGGGTGGGACTGCTGACTTTCTGCAGAGGAGAGGGACTGGCTGGAGGCTCCCCTTACTCTAGAAGAACTTACAGCAGGCAGTGAGCACAGTCACAAATGAGAAAGCTGCCGGTCCTGATGGGTTAACTATGGAAATGTACACGGAATTTGGGGAGGATATGTTATCTAAACTGTTGAAGGTATATAAACATACTTATGTTTAGGTTGGTTGATGGGTAGGTTGCTCCCATCTAAGTATGAAGACATGGTGGTGGTACTACCTAAGCCGGAGAAAGATCATACATTACTTGAGTCGGCTGGTCTCTCTCCACATGTCAGATGTTAAGATATTGGCAAAAATATTAACAACGCGGCTGTCCCAGGTTATCATGTCAGTAGTGCATCCTGACAAATCCGTATGTATGCCAGCAAAGTCCACTGCCAGCAGTGTCCACTGCTATCAATCCTAGGTGGATTTGGACAATCACTGTGAATAAATGCACTGTTTGCACTTTAAATAATTTTTAGATCATAAGTAGAGATGAGCGAGTAGTGAAATATTCGAAAGTTCGAAATTCGATTCGAATAGACTGCGAAATTCGACTATTCGACCGGATATCGAATCCCATTAAAGTCTATGGGAAAAAAATGCTCGCCACTTGGAAATCTCAATTCGACCACTTGGAGGTCACCAAGTCCACCCTGGAACCTCAGAAAAGGATGCCAACACTGCTGGAATGCAACTGGGACAGCAGGGGAAGCATGTCTGGGTGCATATAACGCGCCCAAGTCGCACTATTACGCCACTATCACAGCCTCTCAACAATACACTCCAAACACAATCTAACCTCTCTGTAAAGTGAGACCATACAAGGAAACCTTCTTTCCTCTACATTGCCATGGACCCCAAGCCAAACTAGACAAAAAAGAAGATAAAATTCTGCACCCCTTAAAATCACGTTGCCTATGACAACCACAGATGGCATAAGCAAAGGGGAAAGCAAATAGACCCCACCCCTAATTGTCATTGTGTGTGTGAGATGTGGTCAGACATGTCTTCTTTAAAATGTAAAAACAACTCAAACACATGCAGAAGCCTTAAAATGCCCAAATTGTTGGCGCTTGAGATGTCAGTGACCCGACCTGGCCCAGTGTCATGTCTAGCAGGTAAAGCAGTGGGGATGTTGAGGGATGCGTAGGACCGCAAAAGGCAGGAAGAGGCCGTGGGCTGGCCAGAGGCTCATGGAAAATTTTGTGGCGGCCCAAGAGGTGACACCTCTTAAAAATTATGTGGAGGCC
This sequence comes from Rhinella marina, assembly GCA_900303285.1. NCBI lineage: Eukaryota > Metazoa > Chordata > Amphibia > Anura > Bufonidae > Rhinella > Rhinella marina. The sequence goes on from ONZH01014411.1 coordinate 9,954, forward strand.
CAAGAGGTGAGACCTCTTAAAAATTATGTGGAGGCCCAAGAGGTGAGACCTGTTAAACATTTTGTGGAGGCCCAAGAGGTGAGACGTATTAAAAATTATGTGGAGGCCCAAGAGGGGAGACCCGTTAAAAATTATGTGGAGGCCCAAGAGGTGAGACCTCTTAAAAATTATGTGGAGGCCCAAGAGGTGAGACCTCTTAAAAATTATGTGGAGGCCCAAGAGGTGAGACCTCTTAAAAATTATGTGGAGGCCCAAGAGGTGAGACCTGTTAAAGATTTTGTGGAGGCCCAAGAGGTGAGACGTATTAAAAATTATGTGGAGGCCCAAGAGGGGAGACCTGTTAAAGATTTTGTGGAGGCCCAAGAGGTGAGACCTCTTAAAAATTATGTGGAGGCCCAAGAGGTGAGACCTCTTAAAAATTATGTGGAGGCCCAAGAGGTGAGACCTCTTAAACATTTTGTGGAGGCCCAAGAGGTGAGACCTCTTAAAAATTATGTGGAGGCCCAAGAGGTGAGACCTGTTAAAGATTTTGTGGAGGCCCAAGAGGTGAGACGTATTAAAAATTATGTGGAGGCCCAAGAGGGGAGACCTGTTAAAGATTTTGTGGAGGCCCAAGAGGTGAGACGTATTAAAAATTATGTGGAGGCCCAAGAGGGGAGACCCGTTAAAAATTATGTGGAGGCCCAAGAGGTGAGACCTGTTAAACATTTTGTGGAGGCCCAAGAGGTGAGACGTATTAAAAATTATGTGGAGGCCCAAGAGGGGAGACCTCTTAAAAATTATGTGGAGGCCCAAGAGGTGAGACCTCGTAAACATTTTGCGCAGGCCCAAGAGGTGAGACCTCTTAAAAATTATGTGGAGGCCCAAGAGGTGAGACCTCTTAAACATTTTGTGGAGGCCCAAGAGGTGAGCCATAAATATAAAAATTTTTCTGATTTACGGACCAATTCTACGGCGGTTAAGGAGGAGGAGGAGGAGGTGGAGGAGGAAATGGCACTTCATACACATGGCACTTCACTTTTGGCTGCTTTCCACTGTTGGAGAAGCAAAGTCCGGGTCAATCCACTTGCTGTTCATTTTGATTAGCGTCAGCCTGTCGGCACTGTCGGTTGACAGGCGGCTGCGCTTATCGGTGATAATGCCCCCGGCAGCGCGGAACACCCTTTCTGATAGCACGCTGGCGGCAGGGCAGGCAAGCACCTCCAAGGCGTACAGGGACAGTTCCAGCCACGTGTCCAACTTGGATTGCGAAGACCCAGTACAGTTTGTTCTCCACTATCCGGACAACACGTGTGTCCCGGGAAAAGCAGCCCAGCATGAAGTCAGCCATGTGTGCCAGACTCTGAATAGGTATGACGTCACTGCCCCCACCAGAAGGATCACTTGCCATTTCCTCCTCTTCCTCTTCCGCCTCCTCTCCGCCCCATCCGCGCTGAACCAATGGGACGCGCACAGCCTGACTGCTACCCTCGCCGCCAGCATCCTCCTCCTCTTCCACAGCCACCTCCACGTCGTCCTCCTCCTCCTCATCCTCCTCCTCCTGCAACTGCCACCGTGAAGCAGACAAAAGTGTGGTCTGACTGTGTAGCTCCGTTGCGTCTCCTCCTGCCCCCGTCTCCTCTGTGTGCAATGCGTTCTCCCTTATTGCGATGAGGGATTCTTTAAGGACGCATAGGAGCGGGATGGTTACGCTCGGCCCTGCTGGCTGTGGCCTCACTTCTCTGTCTGAACTGTCCTCTGCCTGTGGACATCCCTCTGCCTGTGGACATCCCTCTGCCTGTGGACATCCCTCTGCCTGTGGACATCCCTCTGCCTGTGGACATGCCTCTGCCTGTGGACATCCCTCTGCCTGTGGACATTCCTCTGCCTGTGGACATCCCTCTGCCTCTTGCTGCCTTTTTCGGTGCTGCGCAGACCACCACCTCTCCACTGCTTTCCTCGCTGGACATCACCCTGGACCGGGTCAGTATCGGACAGTACAAAGCGGTGGTACATTTCATACTCCAGCCGTGGCCTGTTTTCATTCTCCCAATGCCTTGAGACATGTACTGAATGTAAATGAAGGTGTTGTAATCGCGTCTCTCTGTGACAATAGCTCGATACTATCAACTGCCAATTTTATTTTTAACTTTTTTTTTTTTTTTTAGCGAACAGTTTTTTTCAACTTACTGATGTTTTCCAGTCTCTGTTTGGAAACTTTCTATGACTTTTTTCGTACTGGGTGCATTTGGTATAAATATGCAGAGAGTTATTTATGGTTTAATCGCAGAACGATGCAAAGGGAAAGCGTCGTCTAAAGGAGAATCATTTACCTCAGATAATTCAACCAGCAACTATGGCCCCCAACAGCATTTCCGCGCCCCCGTCCTCGTCCACGTCCTATTCCGCTAGCCCCCCTCCGCATTTTATTTTTTTTTGGTTACAATATTTTGCCTTCACAGCCGTGAAATAATTTTGCAAGAGAACGCACAGTACAGTTGCCAATTATAAGGCCTAATATTTTAGAGTTCAAGGTACACAGCCGTGTACTAACTTTTCAGACGGTGGGTATTAACACCAGGTATTTAAAGAATTTTGCAAGAGAACGCACAGTACAGTTGCCAATTATAAGGCCTAATATTTTATAGTATAATTATGTGGATGCCCAAGAGGTGAGACCTGTTAAAAATTTTGTGGAGGCCCAAGAGGTGAGCCATAAATATATACATTTTTCTTATTTACGGAGCAATTCTACGGCGGTTAAGGAGGAGGAGGAGGAGGAGGTGGAGGAGGAAATGGCACTTCATACAGATGGCACTTCACTTTTGGCTGCTTTCCACTGTTAACCTCTTAAACCTTTTGTGGAGGCCCAAAAGGTGAGACCTGTTAAAAATTATGTGGAGGCCCAAGAGGTGAGACCTGTTAAACATTTTGTGGAGGCCCAAGAGGTGAGACCTGTTAAACATTTTGTGGAGACCCAAGAGGTGAGACCCGTTAAAAATTATGTGGAGGCCCAATAGGTGAGACCTGTTAAACATTTTGTGGAGACCCAAGAGGTGAGACCCGTTAAAAATTATGTGGAGGCCCAATAGGTGAGACCTGTTAAACATTTTGTGGAGACCCAAGAGGTGAGACCCGTTAAAAATTATGTGGAGGCCCAATAGGTGAGACCTGTTAAACATTTTGTGGAGACCCAAGAGGTGAGACCCGTTAAAAATTATGTGGAGGCCCAAGAGGTGAGACCTGTTAAACATTTTGTGGAGGCCCAAGAGGTGAGCCATAAATATATACATTTTTCTTATTTACGGAGCAATTCTACGGCGGTTAAGGAGGAGGAGGAGGAGGAGGTGGAGGAGGAAATGGCACTTCATACAGATGGCACTTCACTTTTGGCTGCTTTCCACTGTTAACCTCTTAAACCTTTTGTGGAGGCCCAAAAGGTGAGACCTGTTAAAAATTATGTGGAGGCCCAAGAGGTGAGACCTGTTAAACATTTTGTGGAGGCCCAAGAGGTGAGACCTGTTAAACATTTTGTGGAGACCCAAGAGGTGAGACCCGTTAAAAATTATGTGGAGGCCCAATAGGTGAGACCTGTTAAACATTTTGTGGAGACCCAAGAGGTGAGACCCGTTAAAAATTATGTGGAGGCCCAATAGGTGAGACCTGTTAAACATTTTGTGGAGACCCAAGAGGTGAGACCCGTTAAAAATTATGTGGAGGCCCAAGAGGTGAGACCTGTTAAACATTTTGTGGAGGCCCAAGAGGTGAGCCATAAATATATACATTTTTCTTATTTACGGAGCAATTCTACGGCGGTTAAGGAGGAGGAGGAGGAGGAGGTGGAGGAGGAAATGGCACTTCATACAGATGGCACTTCACTTTTGGCTGCTTTCCACTGTTAACCTCTTAAACCTTTTGTGGAGGCCCAAAAGGTGAGACCTGTTAAAAATTATGTGGAGGCCCAAGAGGTGAGACCTGTTAAACATTTTGTGGAGGCCCAAGAGGTGAGACCTGTTAAACATTTTGTGGAGACCCAAGAGGTGAGACCCGTTAAAAATTATGTGGAGGCCCAATAGGTGAGACCTGTTAAACATTTTGTGGAGACCCAAGAGGTGAGACCCGTTAAAAATTATGTGGAGGCCCAATAGGTGAGACCTGTTAAACATTTTGTGGAGACCCAAGAGGTGAGACCCGTTAAAAATTATGTGGAGGCCCAATAGGTGAGACCTGTTAAACATTTTGTGGAGGCCCAAGAGGTGAGACCTGTTAAACATTTTGTGGAGGCCCAAGAGGTGAGACCTGTTAAAAAATTATGTGGAGGCCCAAGAGGTGAGCCATAAATATATACATTTTTCTTATTTACGGAGCAATTCTACGGCGGTTAAGGAGGAGGAGGAGGAGGAGGTGGAGGAGGAAATGGCACTTCATACAGATGGCACTTCACTTTTGGCTGCTTTCCACTGTTAACCTCTTAAACCTTTTGTGGAGGCCCAAAAGGTGAGACCTGTTAAAAATTATGTGGAGGCCCAAGAGGTGAGACCTGTTAAACATTTTGTGGAGACCCAAGAGGTGAGACCCGTTAAAAATTATGTGGAGGCCCAATAGGTGAGACCTGTTAAACATTTTGTGGAGGCCCAAGAGGTGAGACCTGTTAAACATTTTGTGGAGACCCAAGAGGTGAGACCCGTTAAAAATTATGTGGAGGCCCAATAGGTGAGACCTGTTAAACATTTTGTGGAGACCCAAGAGGTGAGACCCGTTAAAAATTATGTGGAGGCCCAATAGGTGAGACCTGTTAAACATTTTGTGGAGACCCAAGAGGTGAGACCTGTTAAACATTTTGTGGAGGCCCAAGAGGTGAGACCTGTTAAAAATTATGAGGAGGCCCAAGAGGTGAGACCTCTTAAAAATTATTTTGAGGCCCAAGAGGTGAGACCGGTTAAAAATTATGAGTAGGCCCAAGAGGTGAGACCTGTTAAAAATTATGAGGAGGCCCAAGAGGTGAGACCTCTTAAACATTTTGTGGGGGCCCAAGAGGTTGAAACCTCTTAAACATTTTGTGCAGGCCCAAGAGGTGAGACCGGTTAAAAATTATGTTGAGGCCCAAGAGGTGAGACCGGTTAAAAATTATGTTGAGGCCCAAGAGGTGAGACCGGTTAAAAATTATGTTGAGGCCCAAGAGGTGAGACCGGTTAAAAATTATGAGTAGGCCCAAGAGGTGAGACCTCTTAAACATTTTGTGGAGGCCCAAGAGGTGAGCCATAGACATATACATTTTTCTTATTTACGGAGCAATTCTACGGCGGTAAAGGAGGAGGAGGAGGAGGAGGTGGAGGAGGAAATGGCACTTCATACAGATGGCACTTCACTTTTGGCTGCTTTCCACGGTTGGAGAAGCAAAGTCCGGGTCAATCCACTTGCTGTTCATTTTGATTAGCGTCAGCCTGTCGGCACTGTCGGTTGACAGGCGGCTGCGCTTATCGGTTATAATGCCCCCGGCTGCGCTGAACACCCTTTCTGATAGCACGCTGGCGGCAGGGCAGGCAAGCACCTCCAAGGCGTACAGGGACAGTTCCAGCCACGTGTCCAACTTGGAGACCCAGTAAGTGTAGGACGCCGAGGGATCGGGGAGGACAGGGTTACGGTCTGCCAGGTACTCCCGCAACATCCGCCGATACTTGTCCCTCCTGCTGATAGCGGGCCCCGCAGTGATGGAAGTTGCACGAGGGGGTGCCATGAACGTGTCCCACACCTTGGAGAGTGTTCCCCTGGTGGCTGTGGGCCTGATGGATGTTGTGGGACTCTGGGAGACCCTCTCCTCTCTGCCGCCAGCGATGGTGGGTGGGAAAATCTCCATCATGTTCTGCACGAGTTCCCTCTGGTATTCCAGCAATCGATTCGTCCTCTCCTCTACCGGAATAAAAGAGGAGACGTTATCTTTATACCGGGGGTCCAGGAGTGCGAAGACCCAGTACAGTTTGTTCTCCACTATCCGGACAACACGTGTGTCCCGGGAAAAGCAGCCCAGCATGAAGTCAGCCATGTGTGCCAGACTCTGAATAGGCATGACCTCACTGCCCCCACCAGAAGGATCACTTGCCATTTCCTCCTCTTCCTCTTCCGCCTCCTCTCCGCCCCATCCGCGCTGAACCAATGGGACGCACACAGCCTGACTGCTACCCTCGCCGCCAGCATCCTCCTCCTCTTCCACAGCCACCTCCACGTCGTCCTCCTCCTCATCCTCCTCCTCCTGCAACTGCCACCGTGAAGCAGACAAAAGTGTGGTCTGACTGTGTAGCTCCGTTGCGTCTCCTCCTACCCCCGTCTCCTCTGCGTGCAATGCGTTCTCCCTTATTGCGATGAGCGATTCTTTAAGGACGCCTAGGAGCGGAATGGTTACGCTCACTATAGCGTCCTCGCTGCTGACCTTCTTGGTGGACTCCTCAAAGATACGCAGTACATCGCATATGTCTGCCATCCATGGCCACTCGTGGTTGGCAAACTGAGGGAGCTGAGTTGGAGGCACGCGTGGATTATTAATCTGGTACTCCATCAATGCTCTCTGCTGCTCACACACCCTGGCCAACATGGAATAGGTGGAATTCCAGCGAGTCGGCAGGTCGCACAACAGCCGATGTTGAGGCAAATGGAGGCGTTGCTGGAGTTTTTTTAAGCTAGCAGCAGCTACAGTTGACTTCCGAAAGTGAGCGCACAAGCGCCGCACTTTCACCAGTAGCTCTGCCAGGTTGGGGTAAGTCTTCAGAAATTTTTGGACTACCAGATTAAAAACGTGGGCCAGGCATGGTACGTGATTGAGTTCGGCAAGCTCCAGAGCCGCCACCAGGTTACGGCCGTTATCGCACACGACCATGCCTGGTCCTAGCTGCAGCGGCGACAGCCACATCTCCGTCTGCTGCAATATGGCGTCCCTCACCTCTGGGGCGCTGTGCTTCCTGTCGCCCAAGCTGATGAGCTTTAGCACCGCCTGCTGACGTCTCCCCGCGCCAGTGCTGCAACGCTTCCAGCTAGCGGCTGAGGGAGATGTTAAGGCACAGGAGGAGGAGGAGGAGGAGGAGGAGGAGGGGGGTTTATCAGAACCCATGCTGGCAATCTTGGGCGGGGGTGGTAGGTAGGCCGTCTCTGTTTGCGACCCCGTCCCCGCCTCCACTACATTCACCCAGTGTGCCGTCAGAGAAATGTATCGTCCCTGGCCGCAAGCGCTTGTCCATGAGTCGGTGGTCAAGTGGACCTTTGCGCTGACTGCGTACCTCAGGGCCCGCCTGATGTTACGCGACACGTGCTGGTGCAGGGCGGGGACGGCACTCCGGGAAAAGTAGTGGCGGCTAGGGACGGAATAGCGAGGTGCGGCAGCCGCCATCAGGTCGCGGAAGGCCTGCGTCTCCACAAGCCTAAACGGCAACATCTCCAGGGCCAGCAGTTTGGAGATGTGGCAGTTTAAGGCTTGGGCTTGGGGGTGACTCGAGGCGTACTTCCGCCTGCGGTCGAACGCCTGCGAGATGGACAGTTGTTGGGACGAGGAGTGTGAAGGTGCAGGCGAAGAGGCGGGGGAAGGGGCGGGGGAAGGGGAGGCTGAAGGAGAAGGCCCCAAAGTAGCAGAGGCAGAGGCAGAGGCAGATGTGGAGGTGTCCTGGCTGGAGGTCTGGACCGCAGTGGCAGCACACAACAAAGGGGAAGAGGCAGTGGCAGCAAGACCGGGCGCAGTTTGTATTGCGTTTGCTCTCTCCCACTCAGCCCAGTGCTTGAATTCCAAGTGACGCCGCATGCCTGAGGTGGTCAGATTGCTCTTCTCAGAGCCCCTACTCAGTTTTGAGTGGCAGAGTGTGCAAACCGCGCTCAGTTTGTCATCCGCACAAACATTAAAATATCTCCACACCACAGAAGTACGAGGCCTCGATGGGGGAGCTTCGCGCGACTGGCCGCTGGCGGGAACAGCTTCGGCCCTGCTGGCTGTGGCCTCACTTCTCTGTCTGAACTGTCCTCTGCCTGTGGCCATCCCTCTGCCTGTGGCCATCCCTCTGCCTGTGGACATCCCTCTGCCTGTGGACATCCCTCTGCCTGTGGACATCCCTCTGCCTGTGGACATCCCTCTGCCTCTTGCTGCCTTTTTCGGTGCTGCGCAGACCACCACCTCTCCACTGCTTTCCTCGCTGGACATCACCCCTGGCCAAGTGGGGTCGGTCATTTCGTCATCCACCAGCTCCTCTTCCACTTCCTCACTCTGCTCCTCCTCCTGCCCACTGGACATTCCAACAGCCTCCCTTGATGGCAACTGCGTCTCATCATCATCATCGCTCATGATAACAGATGCTGGCTCAGGGTCCACATCAGCAGGAGATGGCGAAAACTCCAGTGTTTGGGCATCACTACAAACAAATTCCTCTGCTAGCTCCTGGGATTCTTCCGGCACATCTGAAAAAGGACCCGAAAAGAGCTCCTGGGAGGGGTCAAGGGTGGGATGACTCTGTTGGCCAGGTGTGGAGGAAGGAGGGTCAGAGTGAGACTGTGTGGATGACTGGCTGGTGGACAACTGTGTGGAAGCGCTATCGGCTATCCATTGCACCACCTGTTCAACCTGCTCAGGCCTCAACAGCGGTGTAACCCGCCCCCTGCTTAACTGTCCCATAAAGGCAGGGATTCTGGATGAGCGGGATCCTGGCTGATCCTCACCAGCACACATTGTATCCCCACTGGCTTCAACAAGGCCCCCAACAGCATTTCCGCGCCCCCGTCCTCGTCCACGTCCACGTCCTATTCCGCTAGCCCCCCTCCGCATTTTATTTTTTTTTTGTTGCAAATACAATATTTGGGTATATAATTAGGTATGTGAAATACTTTAGCAAGAGAACGCACAGTACAGTGGCCTATTAAAAGGCCTAGATATTGTATATTTCAAAGTACACAGCCGTGTACTAACTGAACAGACGGTGGGTATTTACACCAGGTATGTGAGATAATTTAACAAGAGAACGCACAGTACAGTGGCCTATTAAAATGCCTAGATATTGTATATTTCAAAGTACAAAGCCGTGTAGTAACTGAACAGACGGTGGGTATTTACACCAGGTATGTGAGATAATTTAGCAAGAGAACGCACAGTACAGTGGCCTATTAAAATGCCTAGATATTGTATATTTCAAAGTACAAAGCCGTGTAGTAACTGAACAGACGGTGGGTATGTACACCAGGTATGTGAGATAATTTAACAAGAAACGCACAGTACAGTGGCCTATTAAATGGCCTAGATATTGTATATTTCAAAGTACAAAGCCGTGTAGTAACTGAACAGACGGTGGGTATTTACACCAGGTATGTGAGATAATTTAGCAAGAGAACGCACAGTACAGTGGCCTATTAAAATGCCTAGATATTGTATATTTCAAAGTACAAAGCCGTGTAGTAACTGAACAGACGGTGGGTATGTACACCAGGTATGTGAGATAATTTAACAAGAAAACGCACAGTACAGTGGCCTATTAAATGGCCTAGATATTGTATATTTCAAAGTACAAAGCCGTGTAGTAACTGAACAGACGGTGGGTATTTACACCAGGTATGTGAGATAATTTAACAAGAGAACGCACAGTACAGTGGCCTATTAAAATGCCTAGATATTGTATATTTCAAAGTACAAAGCCGTGTAGTAACTGAACAGACGGTGGGTATTTACACCAGGTATGTGAGATAATTTAACAAGAGAACGCACAGTACAGTGGCCTATTAAATGGCCTAGATATTGTATATTTCAAAGTACAAAGCCGTGTAGTAACTGAACAGACGGTGGGTATTTACACCAGGTATGTGAGATAATTTAGCAAGAGAACGCACAGTACAGTGGCCTATTAAAATGCCTAGATATTGTATATTTCAAAGTACAAAGCCGTGTAGTAACTGAACAGACGGTGGGTATGTACACCAGGTATGTGAGATAATTTAACAAGAAAACGCACAGTACAGTGGCCTATTAAATGGCCTAGATATTGTATATTTCAAAGTACAAAGCCGTGTAGTAACTGAACAGACGGTGGGTATTTACACCAGGTATGTGAGATAATTTAGCAAGAGAACGCACAGTACAGTGGCCTATTAAAATGCCTAGATATTGTATATTTCAAAGTACAAAGCCGTGTAGTAACTGAACAGACGGTGGGTATGTACACCAGGTATGTGAGATAATTTAACAAGAAAACGCACAGTACAGTGGCCTATTAAATGGCCTAGATATTGTATATTTCAAAGTACAAAGCCGTGTAGTAACTGAACAGACGGTGGGTATTTACACCAGGTATGTGAGATAATTTAACAAGAGAACGCACAGTACAGTGGCCTATTAAAATGGCCTAGATATTGTATATTTCAAAGTACAAAGCCGTGTAGTAACTGAACAGACGGTGGGTATTTACACCAGGTATGTGAGATAATTTAACAAGAGAACGCACAGTACAGTGGCCTATTAAAATGCCTAGATATTGTATATTTCAAAGTACAAAGCCGTGTAGTAACTGAACAGACGGTGGGTATTTACACCAGGTATGTGAGATAATTTAGCAAGAGAACGCACAGTACAGTGGCCTATTAAAATGCCTAGATATTGTATATTTCAAAGTACAAAGCCGTGTAGTAACTGAACAGACGGTGGGTATGTACACCAGGTATGTGAGATAATTTAACAAGAAAACGCACAGTACAGTGGCCTATTAAATGGCCTAGATATTGTATATTTCAAAGTACAAAGCCGTGTAGTAACTGAACAGACGGTGGGTATTTACACCAGGTATGTGAGATAATTTAGCAAGAGAACGCACAGTACAGTGGCCTATTAAAATGCCTAGATATTGTATATTTCAAAGTACAAAGCCGTGTAGTAACTGAACAGACGGTGGGTATGTACACCAGGTATGTGAGATAATTTAACAAGAAAACGCACAGTACAGTGGCCTATTAAATGGCCTAGATATTGTATATTTCAAAGTACAAAGCCGTGTAGTAACTGAACAGACGGTGGGTATTTACACCAGGTATGTGAGATAATTTAACAAGAGAACGCACAGTACAGTGGCCTATTAAATGGCCTAGATATTGTATATTTCAAAGTACAAAGCCGTGTAGTAACTGAACAGACGGTGGGTATTTACACCAGGTATGTGAGATAATTTAACAAGAGAACGCACAGTACAGTGGCCTATTAAAATGCCTAGATATTGTATATTTCAAAGTACACAGCCGTGTAGTAACTGAACAGACGGTGGGTATTTACACCAGGTATGTGAGATAATTTAGCAAGAGAACGCACAGTACAGTGGCCTATTAAAATGCCTAGATATTGTATATTTCAAAGTACACAGCCGTGTACTAACTGAACAGACGGTGGGTATTTACACCAGGTATGTGAAATTATTTAGCAAGAGAACGCACAGTACAGTTGCCAATTAAAAGGCCTAGATATTGTATATTTCAAGGTACACAGCAGTAGTGCCAAATATAGTTTGGTATGTAGCAGAGCACCTAATACACCACTAATGCCTCTCTCTGTCCCTACTCCAGCAGCTATCCCTGAATACAGCAGCCGTTCTCTGTAAAGTCTATATTGTAGTAAAGCTATCACTGAAGTCCACTGTAGTAGCCCTGATAAGGGCTTTTATTCACGCTCCTGCCTGTCCAACAGCTAAAATCTGTCTCTCCCTTCTCCAGCCTCTGTCCCTGACTAAGTTCACGCAGCATATGCGTACGAGCAGGAAGAGCTGAGTTTTTAATATTCGAGGTCACATGGTTTTTCCAGCCAATGCATGTAGACGCTGTTTTCGCGCTGCCAGCGTGCTCAGCGTGCCTGTCATACCCCCCCTGCATGTTGATTGGTGGAAAAAGAGCGCCAGGGAAGGTGGGAGGGGAAACGAATTCTAAGTGCGCCATCGCCGTTATACTCGATTGAAATCGAGTGTGCCGAATATCGTAGTATTCGATCGAATACCAGCTCGATCGAACACTACTCGCTCATCTCTAATCATAAGGTTGATGTGATTAAACATTCACTGGTTTTGTGTTATTGTATTACACAGTTGTTGATTTTTTAGCACTTTATTATTAATTGATTTTATTATTGTAATTATTTTGTAAGTATTTATCGAGTGAATCACATTGAGAACACTTTAATCATGCACTAGAATATGATTAATTTTATTTCTACAACATAATTGCACATATTATATGAAGGATAGTAGGGTGTTATAATAGTGACTACACATATATATATAGTTTTTTATAACATTATTGTAATATGTTAATATACTAAGGGTGAACAAGGATCAGATCAAATAGATTAGTTAGCTTCCATGGTGGTTATAGGAACGCACGCCCCTCCCTGAGGTTCAGCGGCGCTTGGTTGCGTGCGGGATCCGGCACGCTTGCTTCGGTTGCCAAAGAGATGCTATGTTTGGTGACGTCAGTCTGCCCTGACTTGGTCTGGGAGTTACTGCCCTCACTGACGTGGATCTCGGGCGACGGATGCAAGTGGCATTGCGTGCATCCTGGACATGTGACCAAGCGCAATACGCATGGACGTCGGGAGTAATGGGTCACGTGGGTTTCATTTGAGTATCCCATAGGTTAGATGATTCTTTAAATGGCTGCACTGATATCCCCACACCACTCCTCTTGAGGAAGCGGGAACGCGAAACGCGCGTCGAGAAGATACAGCTTGGGTCACTAATAGGTATGTCAGGTTGATGTGATGCAGTGTTGGGGCCTTCTTGGATCGGTAGTACATAATGGGGAAATGTGGTTTTAGTAAGCATTTAGGTGTGGGTGTCACGGCCTATTCCCCTAATTGATATTGATCTGGTCCTTTATTTAGATTGCCTGTATCCCAACACTAGTCCAGTCTAGGGTATATGACTCTGATAGTGGAGGATTTGAGGACTATTTTATATGGTAAAGATGTTATCTATTCCTATGTAGTGACTGCTGACATTCGGCTTTTGCTATTTCATGTCAAGTACAGTTGAATATTTTAACTTATTTTTGTATTGTATAAATAAATTTTGAGTATTGATTGGAACCAGAATATACTCTGTTGGTCTTTGTTTGCTATTTGCTATCAATTTTAGAAGACTCTTTTTAAACCTCCAAGCGGCCCCAGGTGATTTAGCTGACCAAGCGGTTTTATCACTAGACGCCGCCAAGGAGTTTGACAGTGTAGAATGGGGGTACTTATTGGCTGTCCTTAAAAGAATGGGATTTGGGCCATCCTTCGTAGCCTGGGTCCAACTTCTATATGTGGCCCCCAATGCCAGGATTAAAGTCAATAACGAGATGTCAAACAGCTTTAGTTTAGGGAGAGGAACTAGGCAGGGGTGCCCACTGTCTCCACTGCTATTTGCAGTGGCAATTGAACCTTTAGCTGCCATTTTGCAGGGACTCCAAGAGATTCAAGGGTTCAAATATGGGCAAGGAGAGGAACAGGTGGCTTTATAGGCTGATGACCTTCTTCAGTTTGCTAACAAAGCGGAATCCCTACCCCTAATAATGAGAACTATTGATAACTTTGGGGTTTTCTCCGGGTTGTCCATTAATTAAAGTCAGCACTATTGCTTATGACCCCTCGAGAGGCACCAGCTAGTTTGGTGAATATCTCCATATTATTTGTGGCCAAATTTAAATATCAGGGAGTGTGGGTTACAAGGGATATTAATGATTATATTGAGCTCAATTTGATTCCCCTATTGGATAGGATGAAACAGGATAAAATTGAGACCTGGGTTAAGTTACTGATATCCATGATAGGTAGAGTGAACCTGATCAAGATGATACTAATGCCCCAACTGTTGTATATTCTGTACAAGGCTTCTGTTTGGGTCCCCTAGCACTTCTTCAAAAGGAGTTATGGGGTATTTAGAGACTTAGTATGGAGGAAAGGGGGCCCCAGAATTAAACTGACTAAATTACAGCTTGCTAAGGATAGTGGTGGAGTGGTGTTGCCGCACCCCTGGACATATTTCCTAACTGTGCAGCTTCAACACCTGCAGGGATGGTGTGGTAGACTGTTACGGACATGCTGGATATTAAGGGCTGCACTAAATACAGTCCTGTGGCACAACACATACCTATGGAAACTTTATAAATTGGAGGGTTTTGAGGGGTGGGCACAAAAGGGGATTAGATATGTTCACCAGGTTTTTCACCAGCAACTCCAAACCGAATATAGATTACAAAGGTTTTTTATGGATACTTGCAATTGACACATGCTATGCAATATCAGCAGAAAGACGTCTCTACAACTGTTGCTACTACAGCACTGTTAGACCAGGTGGTACAGATATCTGACTCTTATAAACTCATCTTCTTTGTCTATGGGTTTCTATGTGGAGAAAAGCCTGGGAGACCCAATAGCTGGTCTAAAGAAAAAATGGGAATGTGAAAAATCAGTGGCAGTCCATCCTGGAGAATACACCTGTACTGACTCTTAGTGAGGCTCAACATCGATCACGATTGTTCCAGCTGCATAGGGTGTACAGAACGCCCCTAATGCTCTATAAGATGGGAATCCGATCCAGCGCCCATTGCCCTCGCTGTTCCGAATCAGAGTCAGGCCTTATCCTTATGATGTGATCTTGCAGAGAATTGGCTACTTATTGGTCAGAAGTGTTTAATATGTTACATACAGAGGAAAAAAGGATGAGGGTTCCACTATTAAACAAAATAGGCAAGGCGGCAGATCATAATGAGGTTGTTATTAGGGGGGCTTCAATTACCCAGATATAGACTGGGAAACTGAAATCTGTACATCTCATAAAGGAGACAGGATCTTGGCAATAACCAAAGACAATTACCTTTCCCAACTGGTTCAGGACCTGACTTGAGGGACGGCCACACTGGACCACACTGGTGGACACCTGGGAAATAGTGACCATAAAATAATAACCTTCCCATTGTCATTCAAAAGAGTGTTTCTTCAGGGAGGAACAAAATACCAAAAATAAAAAAAGCTAAATTCAGCCAACTAAGAGAGGCCATTGAGAGGCCTAACTGACTGGGACAAAGTCCTCAAAAATACAAATACAGCCATAAAATGGGATATTTTTTAAAACATCCTAAAATCTAATTGAGAGAGGTACATACCTTATGGAAATAAAAGTTTAAGTAACAAAAATGACAAAAATAAAGCATTTTAATCACTAAAACAAGAGGGTGGTGAGGAAGTATTGAAAAACTATAAGGAAAAAAATAGAATATGTAAAAGACAAATAAAAGCAGCCAAAGAGACCGAGAGATTAATTGCCAAAGAGAGTAAAACTAACCCTAAAATGTTCTTCAGTTATATAAATGGTAAAATGTATAAATCTGAAGGTGTCGGAACTTTACAAAGTAATAAGGGGGGGGGGTTACAGAGAGCGACTAGGAGAAAGCAAAGCTACTAAATATTATTTTCTCCACTGTATTCACTGAGGAAAATAGATGAAATGCAGAATGTAAAAATAAATTCCCTATTAAAAGTGCCCTGTCTGACCCAGGAAGAAGTACAGCAGCGTCTTAAAAAGATTAAAATATACAAATTGCCAGGACCGGATGGCATACACCCCCATATTCTAAGAGAATTAAATAATGTAATAACTGGAATGGGTGGACTACAGTACCCAGAAAGATTATCAAAATTAGGGTTATTCACTTTAGAAAAAAGAAGACTGAGGGGAGATCTAATAACTATGTATAAATATATCAGGGGTCAGTACAGAGATCTCTCCCATCATCTATTTATCCCGAGGACTGTGACTGTGACGAGGGGACATCCTCTGCGTCTGGAGGAAAGAAGGTTTGTACATAAACATAGAAGAGGATTCTTTACGGTAAGAGCAGTGAGACTATGGAACTCTCTGCCTGAGGAGGTGGTGATGGTAAGTTCACTAAAAGAGTTCAAGAAGGGCCTGGATGTATTTCTGGAGGGTATTACAGGTTATAGTTACTAGAGAGGGGTCGTTGATCCAGGGAGTTATTCTGATTGCCTGATTGGAGTCGGGAAGGAATTTTTCCCCCTAAAGTGAGGAAAATTGGCTTCTACCTCACAGGGGTTTTTTTTGCCTTCCTCTGGATCAACTTGTAGGAAAACAGGCCGAACTGGATGGACAGATGTCTTTTTTTCGGCCTTACAAACTATGTTACTATGTAATGTCATAGCCAGACCCTTATTTCTCATATTTAAGGACTCTATACTGACTGAGTGTTCCACAGGATTGGCACATAGCAAATGTGGTGCCAATATTCAAAAAGGGTCAAAAAACAGAGCCTGGAAACTATAGGCCGGTAAGTTTAACATCTGTTGTGGATAAACTGTTTGAAGGTTATAAAATGAGAATGCTTGGCCTGGGAGAAAATGTCTGTATGTGGGTAAGTAACTGGCTCAGTGATAGAAAACAGAGGGTGGTTATTAACGATACACACTCAGATTGGATCACTGTCACTAGTGGGGTACCACAGGGGACAGTATTGGGCCCTGTTCTCTTCCATATATTTATTAATGATCTTGTAGAAGGCTTGCACAGTAAAATATCATTTTTTTTAGATGACACTAAAGTAATTTTTTCAGATGACACTGTGTAAAGTAATTAACACAGAAGAGGACAGTACACTTCTACAGATGGATCTGGATAGATTGGAGGCTTGGGCAGGGAAGTGGCAGATGAGGTTTAACATTGACAAATGTAAGGTTATGCACATGGGAAGGAATAATGCAAGTCCAAAGTACATACTAAATGGTAAAACACTGGGTAACACTGACATGGAAAAAGACTTAGGAACTTTAGTGAACAGCAAACTAAATTGTAGAAATCAAGTTCAGGCAGCTGCTGCCAAAGCCAATAAGATAATGGGTTGTGTCAAAAAGGGCATAGATGCCTGTGATGAGAACATAGTCCTGCCACTTTACAAATCACTAGTCAGACTACACATGGAGTACTGTGTACAGTTCTGGGCTCCTGTGCACAAGGCTGACATAGCAGAGCTGGAAAGGGTTCAGAGGAGGGCAACTAAAGTCATAACTGGAATGGGTGGACTATAGTACCCTGAAAGATTATCAAAATTAGGGTTATTCACTTTAGAAAAAAGACGACTGAGAAGAGATCTAATAACTATGTATAAATATATCAGGGGTCAGTACAGAGATCTCTCCCATCATCTATTTGTCCCCAGGACTGTGTCTGTGACGAGGAGACATCCTCTGCGTCTGGAGGAAAGAAGGTTTGTACACAAACATAGAAGAGTATTCTTTATGGTAAGAGAAGTGAGACTATGGAACTCTCTGCCTGAGGAGGTGGTGATGGTGAATTCACTTAAAGGGAGTCTGTCAGCACGATTTTGCATATAAAGGTAATGCCACTACTGGATTCAGCTGAGCATGTTGAATTCAAAAATGTTATTATTACAGTTCCTGGTAGTAGATTTAATGCTGAAAAAACGTTTTTTATAATGTGTCAATCACTCACATAAGGAGCCCAAGGGGATGTGCCCAGCCGCGTTCGAGAGACAGTTGGAGCCCAGGACCGCCCCCCTCATTAATATTCACTTCACTGCTTCCAGCAGTGAAGCTCCGTCATCGTTGTAATCCCGTGCAGGCACAGTACCTCAAGCGGTCTGCGGGCATCGGCCTCAGAGAAGGTACTGCGCATGCGCGGGATTACAACGATGACGGAGCTTCACTGCTGGAAGCAGTGAAGTGAATATTAATGAGGTGGGCGGTCCTGAGCTCCAACTGTCTTGGCGAGCCCGGGCTCGAACGCGGCTAGGCACATCCCCTTGGGCTCCTTATGTGAGTGATTGACACATTATAAAAAAAACGTTTTTTCAGCATTAAATCTACTACTAGGAACTGTAATAATAACATTTTTGAATTCAACATGCTCAGCTGAATCCAGTAGTGGCATTACCTTTATATGCAAAATCGTGCTGGCAGAATCCCTTTAAAGAGTTCAAGAGGGGCCTGGATGTATTTCTGGAGTGTAATAATATTACAGATTATAGTTACTAGAGAGGGATTGTTGTTCCAGGAAGTAATTCTGATTGCCTGATTGGAGTCAGGAAGGAATTTTTTTCCCCTAAAGTGGGGAAAATTGGTTTCTACCTCATAGGTTTTTTTTTTTTTGCCTTCCTCTGGATCAACTTGCAGGATCAACAGCCCGAACTAGATGGACAGATGTCTTTTCGGCCTTATAAACTATGTTACTATGTTACTTCAATATTCCCGGAAAGGCATTTCCCAAGATTGAAGGATACAAAGGATAGGCGCCAAACGGTGAATGTAATAGTTTGGCCTTTTACAAAGAATTTATATGAAGTATCAATATAAATTTAATGCCATCATAGTGTACTGAGTATATAGGCCTATAGAAAAAGGTTGCTTGGTTACATGGAATTATTATCAATAAATAGCATTAGGTACTGTTTGAATCTACCCTTGTGGAAAGGACTTCCTCAATGGGTTTTCCAGATGGGCAGTGGGAGAGGAAAAATACGGGAAAGGGGAAAGGAACGAGCTCCAATAATCTATGTTAAGCCATAATTGTTGAAAATTATTGTTATTATAAATAAAACAAGAACATTCAATGCTATACGTAAAATCCCATATAAAATAAATTAGGTTAGAAATAGCTTGCCTGGTTAAAAAATACAATATATCCATTAAATTATCAAATATAAGTATTGACTCAAACTCCCCCGCCGAGGTTGCTATGGTGTTAGAAATTGATGTCAGCCTCAGATTGCAGCGTCTTCATCAATAACCTTTAATCAGTCAGCTCAACGCGTTTTGGGGGTTACAATTAGAGATGAGCGAACGTGCTCGTAATGAGCACTGTACCGCTCAGCTCCCCTGCGCTCGCATGGGCGCAGGCAGCCGCTTCCATCGGGTGAGGAGGACGGAAGCGGCTGCCTGCGCCCATGTGAGCGCAGAGGTGCCGATCGTTACGAGCACGTTTGCTCATCTCTAATTGTAACCCCCAAAACGCGTTGCGCTCCATAATGACACCTCCGGTGTGTGGAACGAACATGCGTTACAAAGCGCACACCACGATGAGCATGATTAAGAGAACAGTGATATTATTCTGAAAAATATATATATAAAAAAATGTAAAATGTATATATATTATATAAATATAAAAATGTGTTATTTTAAAAATGTTATTTATAGTGAAGAGTTGAAAATAATATAATAATAAAAAATACAAATAATGAATAATACTAGATGAATAAAAAAAATATAGAAGAAATAGATGAATTGTTACTTAATTGTTGATATAAAGTACAAATTTGGAAGAGAAAAAAAAAACTACTTCTGACAATAATCAAGGTTATAGTTTTCAAGAACAGCTATATAAAAATTGTAAATATATGAAAATGTCCATACATATGTGCCCCCCTTCTACATTCTAAAATTCTAGGACTTGCAGATATAAATATTTTTTCATTCAAACGAAATGGTGTTAAAGTATTCAGACGGAAGATCCAAAACATTTCTTTGCGGATCAATTGCTGTAAAGAATGGGGGACCCATTCCAGTGAGGTCACTTTAAGATGTGTAGGGTTACCCTCGTGTACTCTTGTAAAGTATTTTGGTACACTACGTGTCTCTATCTGGCGTTTAATATTGGAACGATGTTCGTTCATTCTTTTCCTTAGTGTCTGCGTGGTATGGCCTGGACATCGCTGTGGTGTGCGCTTTGGAGCGCATGTGCGCTCTGCACCATGGAGGTGGTATTGTGGAGGGCATATGCATTCCACATGCGTTCTACCTACGAACGCTACCCAGGATTAAATATTAGAAGATAGAAAACCAGAGGCCCCACTATTTTGAGCGCATATGTGCTCCACTAGGGAGCTTCTACCACCACTGCCTAGGGAAGTCCTACCACTACCACCAAGGATCTGACGAGATCATGGCTGGTAGATACTATGGGAATATTTAGTTCAGCTCGGAGAGGTAGGAATGCCAATAGATGACCATTGGACATAGTAGATAAGGATGGAGTGGCAAACTTCTGATAGGATTGAGGTATAGAATCTGCTGAGGGAAGGTAGGACACTGCATGAAGGGAAGGCGGGGGGTTGTGGGGTTTATTGATTTGTATGTTTTGTACCATTGAATTATTTGTATAAGGACAAATAAAATTGATCTGATTAAAAAAATAAATTATAGCAGTGTGTTTAAAACAACCCGAGAAAAAGCTTATTCTACATAATAGAATTTATTTCCATATAGACAAAGGCACTGGGAGCACTGCACATTCAATTCCAAATGAAAACATGAAGAAAATATAATTTTTTAACTGAAAATGAAGAAAAAGAAATAATAGGCTGTTTAAAAAATAGCAGTGTTTGCATTTTCAGTTACAAACTCAAATATTTACACTTTTGTTTACAGATTTAGCTTTTCTGTTAATTACTAAACTAATATTTAGTTGTATAACCTTTATTTCTGATAACTGCTTTACATCTGTGTGACATGGAGTCAACTAACATCTGACACCTGCGAACAGATATTCCATGTATGAGAAACATCCCTAGACCATTATGCTTGCATATCCATGTTTTACAGTCTTCACAGTGTACAGTGGCTTGAATTCAGCATTTATTTGTGTGGTCAAGGAGATATAGCGGACATACCACTTTTTGGAGATTATCTTAAAGGCAACTTGGATTTATTGAATTTTGTTCTACACCATGATCCATTGTCTATTGTATTTTTGGATCTGCGTTTATATGTAGATCGTACAAAAGCAAAGGTTTCCTCTGTTACTTAGGGCCCTTTCACACGACCGTATGCCCTCCGAGACATACGGTCCGTGAGGGGCCATATGTCCTGGAGCGGCATCGATCGTGCACAGGGAGCGCACAGCATCATTGATTACAATGATGCTGTGCACGTGGGGCTGCACTCATATGATTGTGGGACAGTAGCCCCGCGGGCACGGCATCATTGTAATCAATGATGCTGTGCGCTCCCTGCGCACGATCGATGACGCTCCAGGACATATGGCCCACTCACGGACCGTATGTCTCAGAGGGCATACGGTCGTGTGAAAGGGCTGTTAAAGAAAAGAAACCGTGGGGAACACCACACTGCTAGCAACTTCATGTCATTCTACACATGTAACGAGAAATATACCAAAAGGAGAGATGGTGAGAGCACGATGTAATTGCTCCACCAATTAATATTTTGCTGAGGAGGCTGCTGCTATCAGCTCTAAGCTACACTCTAGACCAGGGGTGCACAACCTGCGGCCCGGGGGCCACATGCGGCCCTTGATACCATTCTATGTGGCCCCCAACCATCTGGAGGCAGACATGTATGTCTATGTATTGTGGCTTCTCACATGTATATTTCATGTATTCTCCCATTAGATGGGAGTCCTGGAACTGTATCAAGACATTAATGGTATATACTGTGTGTTCAATCTACCATAAATACAGTATTTTAGTTCTTAACACCCCTTTAAATTTTATTTTCGGCCCTCGTCATTGATTTAGTCTGGCAATGTGGCCCCTAACCAGAAAACGTTGTGCACCTCTGCTCTAGACTATATACTACACAATCCATTAGGAAAGCCAGACAATGGGCGTTAACATTAGAGAGAAATAGACTAGTATTTCCTGGAGAACCTATTACCAGAACAAATGCCCAAGAAAAAAATGAAATCAGTTAGGCCCCTTTCACACAAGTGAGTTTTCCGCACAGGTGCAATGCGTAACGTGCACGCATAGCATCTGCACTGAATCCTGACCCATTCATTTCAATAGGCCTGTGCATATGAGCGTTTTTATCACGCATCTGTTCTGCGTTGCGTGAAAAACGCAGCATGTTCTATATTCTGCGTTTTTCACGCAGCCCTGATCCCATAGAAGTGAATCGGGCTTCAGTGAAAAACGCATTGCATCCTGAATCAAGTGCAGATGCAGTGCGTTTTTCACTGATCATTGCTAAGAGATGTTGTTTGTAAACCTTCAGTTTTTTTATCACACACGTGAAAAACGCATTAAAACGCATTGCACCCACGTGGAAAAAACTGAACAACTGAACGCAATCGCAGACAAAACTGACTGAACTTGCTTGCAAAACGGTGTGAGTTTTCCTGAATGCACCCTGAACGCACCCTGAGCCAATCCGTCACGCTCGTGTGAAAGAGGCCTTAGGCTACTTTCACACTAGCTTTTTTGCTGGATCCGGCAGGGTTCAGCAAAAATGCTTCCGTTACTGATGATACAACCATCTGCATCCATTATGAATGGATCCCGTTATATTATCTTTAACATTATTCTCAATCATTAGGGGTACAGAGACAGCAATCTGTCACAAAGAGCGGAATCGTCGAATGGTGTGTTGTCTTCCTGGCGCTCGAGTTCGATACATCGTAGATCGGGTCGACAGATTACTGGGAGAGGCTGGAGAAGATCCAGCAGTCATGGTTCATATCGGAACCAATGACAAAGTTAGAGGTAGGTGGAGCGTCCTTAAAAATGATTTTAGGGATTTAGGTAATAAGCTTAGTGCAAGTTAGTGTTTTCCGAAATACTGCCTGTACCACGAGCCACACAAGAAAGGCAGCAGGAGATTACGGAGGTAAACAAGTGGCTCAAGAACTGGTGTAGGAAGGAGGGGCTTGGGTTCCTGGAGATCTGGGCCCACTTCTCTGTCGGCTACAGGCTCTATCATAGGGATGGGCTGCACCTCAATGGGGAAGGGGCAGCTGTTTTGGGGGAGAAGATGGCTAGAAGGCTGGAGGAGTGTTTAAACTAAGGACTGGGGGGAGGGTAACTACATTATAGGAGGGGAAGATAGTGCAGATAGAGACCTGGGACAAGGTAATGGAACTGGGGGAGGAATGGAAGGAGGAACTAGAACAGTTCAGAAGGAAAGGTGTAGGGGAAAAAATATACATAACCCATATATTAATTGTATGTACACTAATGCCAGAAGCCTAACTAATAAAACTGGTGAATTGGAATTAGTGATGTGTGAGGAGGACTATGATATAGTGGGAGTCACTGAGACATGGCTGGATGATAGCTATGACTGGGCAGTTAACGTACAGGGTTACAGTCTGTTTAGAAAGGATTGCCAAAACCGGAGAGGGAGAGGGGTCTGCCTTTATATAAAGTCATGTCTAAAGCCCACACTCCGGGAAGATATAAGTGAGGGACATGAAGATGATGAAGATGTGGAGTTACTGTGGGTAGAAATACATGGAGCCAAAAACAATAATAAAATACTAATAGGAGTTTATTATAAACCACCTAATATACCAGAGTCCACAGAAAATCTACTTCTAAACAAAATAGACAAGGCGGCAAATCATAATGAGGTCGTTATTATGGGGGACTTCAACTACCCAGATATAGACTGGGAAACTGAAACCTATATATCTCATAAAGGAAACAGTTTCCTGGCAATAACCAAAGACAATTACCTTTCCCAACTGGTTCAGGACCCAACTAGAGGGACAGTCATACTGGACTTAGTATTAACCAATAGACCTAACAGAACAACAGATGTGCAGGTTGGGGGACACCTGGGAAATAGTGACCATAAAGTAATAACCTTCCAATTGTCATTCAAAAGAGTGTTTCTTCAGGGAGGAACAAAAAACCAAACTTCAAAAAAGCAAAACTTAGCCAACTAAGAGAGGCCATAGGCCTAACTAACTGGGACAAAGTCCTCAAAAATAAAAATGCAGCCACAAAATGGGATATTTTTAAAAGCATCCTAATATCTAATTGTGAGAGGTACATACTGTGACAACTCGGGGTCACTTAGCTCTCCAGGATCGCCTTGATCGATCGATATTCTCACCTCAGACGGTTGGCACACCTCAAGAGGCCACTCCAACACTGCAGATTCGGGTGCAAACTGGTGACAACCAGCTTTTATTGTCACTTTTACAGCAATCCAAACAACTCATAAACAAATCCTTGGCCGTCTGGCCTCTGACTACACAGTATTTGTCCCTCTCTATTGGGATCTGGGTCTACCACCCAGCTCCCCAAAACACACCATGGTGCTTACCCCACACAGGGTTACAGGGTCCCGGCTCCCACAGGCCTTCTCACAGCCTGCTCCTTCCCCATAGGGGGAGCCCTGATTGAGGAGCCCAGCCCACCTTTACCTGAGCTCCTCAGCTGGCTGCTAATTACCTCTCATTAACAGCCAGGCTGATACACACACTGAGAAAAAAACTGTTTTTCCAGCCTTTCTTCTTCTCATCCAGCTTCCTCTGGGTGAGATACACCATTTTATGGCACTCATTTGGCCCTCTGGCAGCTGCACTGCCACAATACCTTATTGGAACAAAAGGTTAAGAAACAAGAAAAAAACAATGTGGATAAATAGAACTGTAAAGAAAGCAATAAATGACAAAAAGAAAGCATTTAAATCACTAAAACAGGAGGGGAGCGAGGAAGCATCAAAAACTATAAGGAAAAAAATAGAATATGTAAAAGACAAGTAAAAGCAGCCAAACTAGAGACCGAGAGATTAATCGCCAAAGAGAGTAAAACTAACCCTAAAATGTTATTCAATTATATAAATGGTAAAAAGTATACACCTGAAGGTGTTGGCCCCTTACAGAGTAATGAGCAGAGAGTTGCAGAGAGCGATGAGGATTTTTTTTTCTCCACTGTATTTACTGAGGAAAATAAACTGTCAGGTGAAATGCAGAATATTAAAGTAAATTCCCCATTAAAAGTGCCCTGTCTGACCCAGGAAGAAGTACAGCAGCGTCTTAAAAAGATTAAAATAGACAAATCGCCAGGACCGGATGGCATACACCCCCGTATCCTAAGAGAATTAAGTAATGTCATAGCCAGACCCTTATTTCTTATATTTAAGGACTCTATATAACTCCACAGAATTGGCGCATAGCAAATGTGGTGTCAATATTCAAAAAGGGTCCAAAAACAGAGCCCGGAAACTATAGGCCAGTAAGTTTAACATCTGTTGTGGGTAAACTGTTAGAAGGTTTTCTAAGAGATGCTATCTTGGAGTGCCTCAATGAAAATAAGCAAATAACTCCATATCAGAATGGCTTCATGAGGGATCGTTTATGTCATACCAATTTAATCAGTTTCTATGAGGAGGTAAGTTCTAGACTTGACCGCGGCGAATCAATGGATGTCGAATATCTTGACTTCTCCAAAGGTTTTGACACTGTACCGCATAAAAGGTTAGTATATAAAATGAGAATGCTTGGCCTGGGAGAAAATGTCTGTATGTGGGTAAGTAACTGGCTCAGTGATAGAAAACGGGTGAAAGAGGGTGGTTATTAATGGCACATACTCAGATTGGGTCACTCTCACTAGTGGGGTACCACAGGGGTCAGTATTGGTACCTATTCTCTTCAATATATTTATTAATGATCTTGTAGAAGGCTTGCACAGTAAAATATCAATTTTTGCAGATGACACTAAACTGTGTAAAAGTAATTAACACAGAAGAGGGCAGAACATTGCTACAGATGGATCTGGTTAGACTGGAGGCTTGGGCAGAGAAGTGGCAGATGAGGTTTAACACTGACAAATGTAAGGTTATGCACATAGGAAGGAATAATGCAGGTCACCACTACATACTAAATGATAAAACAATGGGTAACACTGATATGGAAAAGGACCTAGGACTTTTAGTAAACAGCAAACTAAGCTGTAGAAACCAGTGTCAGACAGCTGCTGCCAAGGCCAATAAGATAATGGGTTGCATCAAAAGGGGCATAGATGTCCGTGATGAGAACATAGTCCTACCACTTTACAAATCACTAGTCAGACCACAAATGGAGTACTGTGTACAGTTCTGGGCTCCTATAGTAACATAGTTTGTAAGGCCGAAAAAAGACATCTGTCTATCCAGTTCAGCCTGTTTTCCTACAAGTTGATCCAGAGGAAGGCAAAAAAAACCCTGTGAGGTAGAAGCCAATTTTCCTCACTATAGGGGGAAAAATTCCTTCCCGACTCCAATCAGGCAACCAGAATAACTCCCTGGTAACTATAACCTGTAATATTATTACCCTCCAGAAATACATCCAGGCCCTTCTTGAACTCTTTTAGTGAACTTACCATCACCACCTCCTCAGGCAGAGAGTTCCACAGTCTCACTGCTCTTACCGTAAAGAATCCTCTTCTATGTTTATGTACAAACCTTCTTTCCTCCAGACGTAGAGGATGTCCCCTCGTCACAGTCCTCGGGATAAATAGATGATGGGAGAGATCTCTGTACAGACCCCTGATATATTTATACATAGTTATTAGATCTCCCCTCAGTCGTCTTTTTTTCTAAAGTGAATAACCCTAATTTTGAAAATCTTTCTGGGTACTGTAGTCCACCCATTCCAGTTATTACTTTAGTTGCCCTCCTCTGAACCCTCTCCAGCTCTGCTATGTCTGCCTTGTTCACAGGAGCCCAGAACTGTACACAGTACTCCATGGTTGGTCTGACTAGTGATTTGTAAAGTGGCAGGACTATTGTCTCATCACGGGCATCTATGCCCCTTTTGATGCAACCCATTATCTTATTGGCCTTGGCAGCAGCTGTCTGGCACTGGCTTCTACAGCTTAGTTTGCTGTTCACTAAAATTCCTAGGTCCTTTTCCATGTCA
This sequence comes from Rhinella marina, assembly GCA_900303285.1. Taxonomy (NCBI): domain Eukaryota; kingdom Metazoa; phylum Chordata; class Amphibia; order Anura; family Bufonidae; genus Rhinella; species Rhinella marina. Next base: position 36,569 of record ONZH01014411.1, read on the forward strand.
GAGTTACCCAATGCTTTACCATTTAGTATGTACTGGTGACTTGCATTATTCCTTCCCATATGCATAACCTTACATTTGTCAGTGTTAAACCTCAATCTGCCACTTTTCTGCCCAAGCCTCCAGTCTATCCAGATCCTGCTGTAGCAGTGCACTATCCTCCTCTGTGTTAATTACTTTACACAGTTTAGTGTCATCTGCAAAAATTGATATTTTAGTATGCAAACCTTCTACAATACCATTAATAAATATATTGAAGAGAATAGGACCCAATACAGACCCCTGTGGTACCCCACTAGTGACAGTGACCCAATCTGAGTATCTACCGTTAATAACCACCCTTTGTTTTCTATCACTGAGCCAGTTACTTACCCACATACAGACATTTTCTCCCAGGCCAAGCATTCTCATTTTGTATTACTCACCTTTTATGTGGTACCGTGTCAAACGCTTTGGAGAAGTCCAAATATACGACATCCATTGAGTCGCCGCGGTCAAGTCTAGAACTTACCTCCTCATAGAAACTGATTAAATTGGTTTGACATGACGATCCCTCATGAAGCCATGCTGATACGGAGTTACTTGCTTATTTTCATTGAGTACTCCAAGATAGCATCTCTCAGAAAACCTTCAAACAGTTTACCCACAACAGAAGTTAACTTACTGGCCTATAGTTTCCGGGGCTCTGTTTTTGGACGCTTTTTGAATATTGGCACCATATTTGCTATGTGCCAATCCTGTGGAACACTCCCCGTCAGTATAGAGTCCTTAATTATTCAGAAATAAAGGTCTGTCGATGACATTACTTAATTCTCTTAGGATACGGGGGTGTATGCCATCTAGTCCTGGTGATTTGTCTATTTTAATATTTTTAAGACGTTGCTGTACCTCTTCCTGGGTCAGACAGGACACTTTTAAAGGGGAATTTACTTTTATACTCTGCATTTCATCTGACAGTTTCTTCAGTGAATACAGTGGAGAAAAAGTTATTTAGTAGCTTCCCTTTCTCCTCATCGCTCTCTGCAACTCCCCCCTCATTACTCTGTAAGGGGCCGTCAAGTTCAGGTTTATACTTTTTAGTATTTATATAATTGAAGAACATTTTAGGGTTAGTTTTACTCTCTTTGGCGATTAATCTCTCGGTCTCTAGTTTGGCTGCTTTTATTGTCTTTTACATATTCTATTTTTCCTTATAGTTTTTCAATGCTTCCTCGCTCTCCTCACGTTTTAGTGATTTAAATGCTTTCTTTTGTCATGTATTGCTTTCTTTACAGTTCTATTTATCCACATTGGTTTTTTCTTGTTTCTTATCATTTTATTTCCTATACGGTATGTACCTCTCACAATTAGATATTAGGATGCTTTTAAAATATCCCATTTTGTGGCTGTATTTTTATTTTTGAGGACTTTTGTCCCAGTTAGTTAGGCCTATGGCCTTTCTTAGTTGGCTAAATTTAGCTTTTTTGAAGTTTTGGTATTTTTGTTCCTCCCTGAAGAAACA